>BMAV01016198.1:0-24949 GCA_019973955.1 Trichonephila inaurata madagascariensis | reverse complement strand
AAAAAAGACTTGATGTATTTTTCTTTTTTTTGACCGCGGGAAAACCCTTCCACAGTTTTTGAGCTAAAACCCGGGCGGGATTTTGCACTAAAAACAAAACCAAATATCAAATCCCAATCTTGAGCCCTTTCCCCCCTGAGATGATTTTTTTAAGAAAAGACAGGTTCTTGGGATTTCAAAAGTTTTTTAAAATCAAAACTCTCAATGTTCTCCGACCCAAAAGTACCGGTAGAACCGTACTTCCACCTACATTACCTAACCCAAAATTAAATACGTTGGGGATTGCGCATAGCCATCCTGTGATGACCTATTCCCGGTTCCGGTGTTAGAGGTGGGGGGATTATCAAATGATGAGAAAAATAATTTTAATACAACTTTTATTAAGAATAATTTATATTACTTAATTTAATTTGACAATTTTAATTAAAGTGGGGTCAAGCCCAAATTAAATCACGTATTCAAGTCAGATCACGAAACAGATCCTTTATCCCAATTATCATTAATAACCCTATTCATCTAATTACTTATACCCAAATTTACCTTTTTGAATCTCCTTCCTTTACCAAAAAGAGATATATATTTTTCCTTTATATATGAAGATTCCAACTTCTTTATATAGGGTTTCTATTCCTTCTAAAGTATCGACCGCTAACCTTGATCGAAGATTTCACACTCTTTTTCACCCATCGATCAGAATGATTCCCACTACTATCTCTAAGCTTCCCCGCTATATCTAAACTTCCCCACTATCGATCAGAATGATTTCCCCACTACTATCTCTAAGCTTACCGCGCTATATCAGGGGTTTCCAGCATTCTAAGCTTGCCACGCTATCTCTAAGCTTTCCCCGCTATATCTTATCATCAAAGCTTCTGTCCTTTTTTTAGTATATCTCATTTACATATTATGATCTTTATTTCTGGTATTGGGTTGGAAAAGTTTTGCCATTAATCGTGGCCGTCAAAGAACATAGGAGTTATGTTAACAGAAAGACGCGAGAGACGTCACAGAGGGTTTGGTATTTTACCAGAATAGGGCTTTTCCATATCCGAGAATGTTACAGAATTTTTAGAGGCCATAGATAATCAAATACAGTTACTAGAAATTCCTAGTAACTTAGCATGCGCTTATTTGAAAGGTCATCTCAGGGGAAGGGGCCCTCAAGATTGGTATTCAATATGGACGTTAGTGCAGGATACAGCCACGGATTTCGCGCAGCTAAAGGCAGAGTTAGCGAAAGCTTCCCCGCAGTCAAAATAAAGAAAGAGTTAGAAGCGGTTTTTTCGCCCCGAGGGAAGAAATCGGGGAACCAAACAGATTTTTGTTTACGATTTACTGAAAATTCATAAAAGTTTAGAACTAAGGATGTCGCAGGCGAATTTGGTAGATCACATTTTTGTTAGACTCGAACCACAAGTTCAGGACTATGTTGAGATCCGAAATCCACAAAACACGGTGCAACTTTTAGAAATCTTAGCTAAATTTGAAGAGAGGTATTCTTACAAATTAAAAAGGGGTTCGCAGAATAGTGATAATATGGAAAGACGGAGTCAAAACGCGCATAGGATGTCTAATTTTGATGATAATCGCAGAAACTGGAGAAATTCTGAGGGTTGGGCGTAGACCAAATAATGGCAGAAATGATTCTAGAGGTACTTATGAGAAGGGCCCGTCAAAGTATAGGTTCGAGAGTGGGAATGATTTCGAATGATGATCGGAGATTCAAAGAAAGGGATACCATTGAAAAGAAGATAAAAATGATAATTTTAATAGAGGGACCGCAGAAAAGGGTTCGAGGAGAATTTCAGTCGAGGCCATAGGAGGCAAAGGGACGATTGAATGTTGAAAGTTAATGAAGTACAAAATAGTCAAAAAGAAATCGGCAGTGGATATACCAATTAAACTTTCTCCGATATGTATATCACCCGTGGAGCTTCCCTACGTTCCTATTTTATTAAATAACACATTTTTGAAAGCGCTATGGAAACCCAAAGGAGAAATCATTTATATCGGAAGAAATATATAAAAATATTTTTTATAAACAAGTAAAAAAACGCGAGCTCAGGTGATCACAGCACAGGAGCAAATGTCAAAATATAGGAATTGTAGAATTGATTATTTGTATCAGGAATTTGAAAACCTTGGTTGTTTCATTGTTGACGGATTTGGGAAAACCCATGTATTCTTGGGTTGATTTTTTTAAATGGATCAAAGATTGTTTTTAGATTTTGATGGGAAAACGTTGACGTTTCAAGATTCGCTGGTTGAAGATAATAAGGTAGAAAAGGAATTTGCGCGTTGATGTCAGAAACGAAGTTAAATACGGGGCAATTGTTTTTATCCAAAACCCGGTTAAAATTTTAATGAGAAAAAAAGAAAATTGAGAATAATCGAGATTTAGTACTACTGGAGAACAGTTAATCAGAGAAAAAGAATGCCCCAAAAAGGGTCAAAATTATTTGAAAACCCGGAAGTCCGTTAATGCGACGATATGAGAATTGGTCCCGCGATTTCCGTCTAATTAAAGGGTTGTTTTTTCGCAAAACACGAATGTTGGGTGAAATGCTTTATACATTCCAAAGGCCCTTTTAAAGAAACCCCGGGTTTTAATTTTTTTTGGGCGTTTGTTTTCCCCGAAAAAAAAAACCACCCCATATGTCCTTTTTTGGGAAGGGGGATTTTTTAAAAATTAATTTCGAATTTTATTGGCCTTTTAATCAAGGGAGAAAAATTTTTGATTCCATTTTTTCCCAAAAAATGGGCGAAATTTATATCTTAAAACCCGGTGTAAAGTGGATACTTTTTAAAAAAATGGGGGGAGTCCAAAAAAATTAAATAGGTGGGCCCCCCAAATTTTAGCCGAAATTTTGTATTTAATAAAAGGTTAGCAAAGGTATTAAAACCCCTTAAAGCCGCGAAATAGGGACAGGATAAATCGGTTAGTAAAAAATATTGCTAAAATTAAAATGTCCATACGGGGAAATTTTAGGGTTTGTTTACAATTCGTCGCAGTGAATATACGGGGGAAACCCCGGAAGGGTGAAAGTTGATTACCCCCATTTAAAAAATTAGAAAAGTTTTCAAAACGTTTTGCAGTAAAAAATTTGGAAAAATTGTTTCATTGGCTGAAAAAAAAGAAACTAAGCTAAAAGTGGGAAAGTATTATAATAAAAAACTGATGACAAATTGGTAGATGATGTTTATTAGAGACAACCCGGTTACAGCAATGATATTGCAAATTGGGAAAAATTTTGAAGGTATGATGTTTATTAGAAAAAATAAAATATTGAAGGGGGTTAAAAAAGGTTAACCGTAAATCAAAAGAATTATGTATAAAAAGTTAGGGGTTTGGAAATGTAATAGTATTTTTAAAGTCGGGAAAAAGGTTCAAAAACGTACATCAAAAGAAAATAGTCGAAATGGGAAGAAGAAAGGTCGGGGTTAGTTAGAAAAAAAGGGAAAAATCTCAAATCAAAGCAAGGAGAAACCCGGAAAGGGCCCATAACCAAAAAATGTTTCGCCCTTTTCAGTAAAAAGACGAACTGAAAAAGCGCAGATAAAGTTTAAAGGGTCTTTGGATGGGGGTTGGGGGAAAAATGGGAAATGTAACCAAATAAAAAACCCCTTTTTTGTCAGGTAAATTTATATAAGGGAAGAAGAACGGGATGGAAGCAGCTGGAGTTCAAGATAGAAGGGAGTAAACCTGGCCCGCAAAAAAGGGGATCGGGAGCCCCGCCCGGGCCAAGGGAGAAAACCAGCGTTTGAATAGCCGAAGGGGAGATACAAGCCCCATGGCAACAAAAGGGGATCCAGAGAACGGGGAAGAAGGAGGAGCAAAAGGATAATTTGCCCGGAGGTGTGGTGGGAGACAAACCAAAAAACGAGTATTGTTTTTTTTTGTTTTTTAAAAATTTGGAAAATTGCGTAGTCCGGCGGGTTTAAAAAATAATCCAAGCAAAAGGAACCCTAAAAAGGGTATTAATTTTTTAAATTTTGACTTTAAAATTTTTTTCTCAATTGATGGAGAAAAAAATTTTAATTTTTATTTTCTGATGTATATTTTGAGAGCACAATTCCGGTTATTTGTTTTAAGATTTTTGAAAAAAGTTTGTTATATTAATATGTTTTTATTGCCTATTAAGGGCATCTTGGGGGGAACGCGGGGTAGTCAGTCCTCTAAATAAATGATTGGGGGCTCATTGGGAGTTTGAAGGAACCGATGGGGGGGTACATAAAATTTTTTTTTAATTTAAAATGAATAAATGCATAAAAATTGGGCATACTGGTATTAAAAATAGATTTTTCAAATCTTTTAAAAATTTTTTACAGGGTAGATCCTGAATGTGGTAGCCTCAACTTGGGGGTAAAACCAGTCTCCAAGCCTTATACTTTGGTTTAGCAGAGTTTTGGGTGTATGACCCCGGAAGGAATGGAAATGATCTAAAATATAGAAAAATTTAAAAAGATATTTTAAAAGTTAAATATATAATTAAGAAATGTTAAAAGTGAGAATATACCAGTTAAAATGAAAACTGTTAATGTTTTTCAGTTAATGGAGTAAAATTTATTGTGTCGTCAATTCAAAAAAGTGGAATATTAAATTTAATTTTAAATAATAATGAAAATTAAAGTTCAAATAGGAAAATGGAGTTTAAAAAGAGGATTGGGTTAAAAATTTAAATAAAACTGGTGGGAGACCCCAAAAAAAAAAGGCATTACCTTTAAGGGGCAGGGGCCCCCGAATAAACCCACGTTTTTCGGGGGTTTGACATCTCACCCCCTTTTTTTTAAAGTTCCGGGCCTTTTAGGCCCCATTTAAGGCAAAAACTTTTCCAACCCAAACCAAAAAGGGAAACAAGGATAGATGCCCAAAATAACCTTTTAAAAAAATAGAAGTTTTAGTGAGCGCATCAATTTGGAAAGTTCAGTTCAAGAAGAAGGTTTATTGAGGTTTCCCAAAAACGAAACTCGCCCTTCAACCGGACAACCCAAGCCGACAGAGAAAATCCGAAAGGGGTTTGACGTTGCGTAAAACAAGGTAGGGTTATTTTTCTGAACGGGAAAATATTTTTAGATTTAGAAGGGGTATAGTATAATTATATTGATAATGATCTAATTGCGCGATCTGTGTTAAATCAGACTACGTGTTTTGGTTTATTCTCACTTAATATAAGTTTGTTCGATATCTAAGTATTAAGTTAAATTCTAATAAAGTTATATTAAGAATTCTAAAATGTCTCATCATTTCGAGAATCCCACACTCAACTTACGCTTGAAACCCACGACATGGTCTACGAAGATCGACCATGTCGCACACTAACCACTATAAGTTTCATTAAATGTTCCACTCATAGAAAAATATTTACATAGAAAGAACTTTTGTCTACGCGCATCTAGCTTGACTTCCTGATTGCGTAAGGAGTATTAAAAAAAAATTATAAACTTAAATCTGTTTCTTACAAAAAAAAGTTACATTTCTTTTATAAGAGTTATCATCATTGTGATTGAATTTTTTTAATAAAATTTTTCAAGTATAACCCTGAAATGGATACTTCAAAAAAATTTTCCTTTGTGATTTTAGCAATACTTATTCATTCGTATGAAGCCCAGTGACTTAGTGGTCGTGCATCGCGCTTCCACACCACAGGTCCGAGGTTCAAACCCTGGGCTGGGTGAGGTCGACTCAGCCTTTCATCCCTTCAGTGGGCTGGTAAATGAGTACCAAACTTGCTTGGGAACTTAACACCGGGGGTCTCGCGTCAGACTGACCACCTGACCGGAACATCTGCTCATGCATCTCAGGGCCCAAGGTCACGTATACTGATATGGATGTTGCGCCACTGAGTTAAGTTTAGTTATTCATTTGTAGACAGGATTTAAAAAAAGACTCATTAAAATGTACAAAAAGTCAAGAGAGTGAGAGGATGGGAGGGGGGAGGGTTACATTAACGTCGCACTATAAAGCAACAAGAGGGTTGTTGACGAAAGATTTCGTAATTTTGAGCCTCTGTCAAGTGACGAGGACGACATATGAGCTAGCAACCCTCTCTCCTAACTACCACACCACAACAACAGGAGGACATTGAGCCTCTACAGATTTAATGTGCATCGGCCTTCTCTGTACTGTGGTTCTTTTGTGGCACCAGGACTCGAACCCGTGACATTCCGGCATCAAGTTCGTGACCATAATCACTAGGTTACCGCAGCCACTATTCAGAGTGAAACAAAATTATTTAAATTTTTAAAAATCAAATTTTGAAGCATACGTAAAAAACACAGGCGTTGTAGATTTTCGTAACATTTAACTAAACATAGTATTTTGTATGTATTAGCATATAAAATGAACAGAAAAATAAATAACATTAAAACATTTTATACTAAGTTGGTTAATATATTTTTGTAATAATTATTTTTAGCAGAAAAAAAGTATTTGATGACTTAATAAATGAGTTTTAAACATTTTTCTTCAATATATTGGATGAATAGCTTCATCAAGAAATCTAAAAAAAAAAAAAGTCATCTTAAAAATTTGAAATAGCATGTTATTTTTGTATGAGTATATGTATATTAAGAAATATGTGATTTTTTTTTTGGTTTTTTTTTATAATAAAATTCAAAATGTTGCCGATATTTGTAACTAAGTAGTAATAATCAAGAGAAAAAAGGAATTCTGATTGGTATAGAGGTAAGTATAACAACTTTCATATATTGCTCTCATTTTTGCATCCTATCGTCAAAATTCAATGGTACTTTAGAACCTTAATATTACATATGACAATTGAATGTGGCATGTTATAAATGATATTTTTTACAATAAAAAAAGTTTTACCAATAAAATGATTTATATATTTATATAAAATCACTTTTTAAAATAAATCACTATATTTTTTTTACTAATTTTTATTTTAAGTTCTAAAATTAACCAAATGCTATTGATCATATTTTTATTGGCTGTGGTCTATAAGCAAAACTAAATTTAATGCTATTATTTTTTAAAAATTGGTTATAATCTCTGAAAAAATCTAAATCGTGTTAATTAAAATATTAATTTTTGTTTTGCAAGGAAAAAAAATTATCACACATTAAAACAAAGTTAAACACATTATTTTTTCCAACATTTTCACAATCTAAAATTTCGCAGTTTATATTGTGTTCAACTTTTAGTAATAACAAAGTATTCTTAAAATAGTTTTCTGAGTTTTTGAGATTTACAAGTTTTTAAATGTTTATTAACTTTTATATAAGAAAACAATGAATTAAGGAACACATACATTTTGACACCTCATCACTATATAAATGTTAATTCTATTTTAATGTTTACATGAATATTTAAACTATGTCAATTATAACTTTTAGTATAGTAGTAGTTGTACATGGTTCAAATACTGAAATAAAAATTGTTCTAAATTTCACTCATTTTCTTTGAAAAGAATGCTTACATCTTATACTTGTATAGAAAAAAATTTTGCACATAAAATCTTACTGTGTATATAAAATTGTATGTAAACAAATGTATAAAAAGTGTTTTATTAAAAAAATTCAAGAGCTTTAATAAAGTTTTTTTTAAAAGTTGATACAATAATAAAAAACCATGTGGATTATTAAAGAACAACAAAAATTTCACACAAAAAAAGACATTAAAAATTCTATTTTTTTTTGTTTAATTTATTTTAAAAAAAATGCAAAAATTTTTTGATATGTTAATTTGATAATTATTTATATTTCCTGGCCAGTCAAGTGGTTAAGGGGGAAAATATCATTTTACAATCACCCCCCCAAAAATCCGTGTTTTTAAAATTTGTGATTTTTTCGATTGTTAAAATTCTAGATTTTGTACGTGGATAAAATTTAGGATTTATTTTCAACATTTACTTAAGGGGACCCGCCAAAAATTTTTTAAAAGGGTTTCTTTTTTCACAATAAAAACTCATTATTCAGGCGTAAAACTTTTTCTGAGAACGTAAAAATTTCTCCAAAATAAATCCCCTTGGAAAAGGAAAAAAATTTAGAAATAGTTTAGAAAAATTTTTTTAAAAATTAATAAAAATACATATATTCTTGCTTCCAAATTTTTTTTTTACCCCTATTTGGGGAAAACTTTTAATTTTAATGTCGGAGATGATGCCATGTGTATGAAATTTACGTAAAAAATTTTTTAAAACGTTACTTTTGAATAAAATTCCCCATAAACCCGTTTAAAAAAATTATAATACTATATTTTATGAAAAGAATATTTTGTTACACGAATAATGACTTTAATAAAATTTCAGAAACATATTCTGTTTTTTTTCATAAAAAGGGGGGGTTAAAAAAAAAGTAACCCTAGAACTACCAAAAAACCACCCCCCATGACACCCTTTTTAAAAAGGCAAGGAAATGACCTTGAGTCAGCTGCCCGGTTTTTTTGCTTAAATTTTGAATGCCTATAAAGGGGAAACCGTTTGAACGGAAGCTTGGGGGGGAGGGGGACTTATTTTTAGCACTGATAGTGGGGATTTTGGAACAGGTTCCAAACTTTTCTTTACCCACAGAGTTCAGAACAGGGGGGGGGAATTTTTTGGGAAGAGACCCAATTTGATAAAAATTTATGAGCCGTTTTAACCCTTTCCACCAAACAAATATAAAAAAGAAAAAAAAAAAATTTACTTAAAGTTTTTTAGGGAATTTTTACGCAAATAGCACTTTTTTTTTAATGAAGAATTTAAAAATAAATAAGTAAAAATTTAGGTTTTTTTAATAAATTTTTTAAAAGTTCACCGTTGTTAGGTACAAAAAAAAAAAGATAATTTTGAAACTTTTAAATTTTTAAAAAATTATTAAACAGTTAGTATTTATTTAAATGTGGCTTTTTTTTTTTTTTTTACCAAATCATCTATATTAGATTAACTTTTGCAGATGCTAACAAAATTAGGTTATTATAAGGCACATCAGCATTAAGGAATTTTTATTTTTTTTATGTTCATAGCAGAAAAAATTTATTCACACAAAAAATATTTTTGGGTCCAAATTTTAATTTTTTTCTGGACAACCCACTTCAATAAAATTGTAGAAAAAAACTCCACCTTTCCACGGGTTGGCCGCCCCTCCCAGAACTAGATCTTTTTTGGGAACTCTAAAAATGAAAATATTTTTTTGAAACCTATTCCACACTTTTTTGTAAAGGCAATTTAAAAAAAGTAGCCCATATAAATTATTAAAAAATTTTAATCTACTTTTAATATAATTTACTAAATAATAATATAAATCTGCGATCCAGGTTTCACCCACTGTACATTATGTTTAGTAGGAAAGGTAGAGATATGGTATAGTCAATCCATTAATTTTAATGTGTATTCATGTTAGAGGGAATACTGAGTATTTTGTATGAATTTGCAACAAAGATTTGGGGCTTTTTCTTGCTTAGAATTTAGGATTTAGACATCAGATCTATTGATAGGTCGATAAGTCGTTACACTCTCCTTTTGTAAGGTGTTTCCCAACAAATTAATGTCAAAGATTGCACTTTCCATTGAAAAACTATTTGGTTTACTTGCAAGACATTGTACTAACGAGTATACAATTATCTCATTAAGACCCGGAATGGTAAACAATAAAATTATTACAATCTATTAGGTAATTTATAAAAATAAAACACATTTTTTAAGATCTCTTATTATATTATAATAAAAGTTTAAAAAGTATTGCAAAATAAAGTTATTATGTTGAAATAAAATTTTCAGTTTCTTAATGACAGAAATGAGCTTTAAATTCTTGTGGGAATATAAACTTTATAAAGGACGTAAATCCATTTTACATACACGTTTATAATTTTTTTTTTTTCGATTTATTTATTGTAACTCGTGGAGCCCCTGGGCATGTATCGTGGAACTCCAGGGTTCCGTGGAACACAGTTTGAAGACTACTGTTGTGGAGTGTATATTTTCTTAGTGGGTAAAAAACCCGTAATTGTGTCATTTGATGTTTAACGTTGCTCTACGAAGCAACAAGAGGGCTATTGATCACAAACCTCGTAATTTTGAACCATGGTCAGAGTGACGTGGACGACACCTGGAGCTGGCACTCCTCTCTAACTACCCACTACACCCACGGGACGTTTTGGGCTGCTTGACCAGATTTGGCGTGCATCGCTGCCGCACTTCCACAGTGGGTCTTTAGTGGTAACTGGGCTTGAACTCGTGACAATGCCAGCCACGATCCGATACCTATACCACTCGGCTACTAAAGCCACAAAAGAGTTTTGTAAATTTCGATAAAGCAGTGCTTCTCAAACTTTCAATATTTGCGATCCAATTTTCTGTCACTTGGTACCGTCGCCCCACCCTTTCTTACAATGTATTGAGTGCAATTATAATGTACTTTGATGGTAAAACCACAATACAATACGACTTTAACTATAAACCGTACTAATTATCAAGAAAAATGTTTTGCCTATGACAAGCCCAGGAGAGTCACTACAAGTAATTACTAGACATTTTTAATTGAATATTGATGGTATTATGAAAAAATACACTTTTGTGCAGTTTCGATACATTTATAAAGTAGTGTGCAATTACATCAGGTGTGAATGTGTACTTCATTTGTTTCTTATTTAGAATGTATTTCACACACACACTTTATAATTATTTTTAAATTATGGTATTTTTGTTAAATTAGAAATTATTTTAAATCGTTTGTTTTCGATTTTTCACGTGTAGTCCCCCTCCCTCCCCAGTGATAGAAAGTATACACCCTCCCCTGGGAAGACACCCTACAGTTTGAGGGCCTTACGGCGATAAAAGTTTTATTTCGAGTTTGGGCTGCAACTTAACGGTAAACATGAAACAAAACCAGGATTTGAGGAAGAAAAGCCAGAAGCGATTTACGCAATAATTTCATACGATGGCAGAAATATGAGATTTGATAATTTAGGTATAAAAATGAAAGGGAATAATTGCCTTGTTAATAAATGCTAAGTTAACAATTTTGTACTTTCTCTCTAAAATTTTAATTTTACTTTCTCTTTTTTCACCCTCAATTTTTTGAGGCTCCCAAATCTCTTGCCTAAGGCATGTACTAGTACTAGAAAAACGGAAAAACCTTGGGCTGTTGATAAAGAAATTTGTAGAATAATCGGTTTACTCAAAGGAAATATCTTTTAACTCTATGTACTTTTTTACTACTGAGCCTGTTAGAAAAATTATTTTTGTATAGAACCAAAACAATTTTATTTATTTTAACATTTTATTGTTATCCCAAACAATCCAGTTTCGAGTCACTTCATATTTTTTTATTCCATCATTTGAATTGATTTTACATAATGAATTCTCCATGTGAAGAATTGTCCATCTTTTTCAATAGCGCACAATTAATAAGTACACTGTGAATTATTAATAACATAAAATACAACTTAATAAAGAGGGTTGAGTGAGGAATACTAACGTCGTACTTTTACGTTAATCAGGGACTTTTTGGCAACCAGTCCGCCGAGGTATGGGCCACTGTCCCAAAGTGACGAGGACGGCTTACCTAGGCTACCCCCTCTACTAACTTCCACACCACACCCCGAACGGAGGAGGTTTTGAAGACATAGACATGTAAGCGGCGGTAAAGTCGAGTGGTTAAGGTATCGGATCGTTGGCTATGGCTTTGCTCACAAGTTCGACCCAGTGCCACTAAAGACCCGCCGTGTATGCCGGCTATGTACGTTATGTTGTCAGTCAAACGCTCCTCCCGTTGGTGTGGTGAGGGTAGTAGGAGAGAGAGGAGTACTGCAGCTCAGGTGTCTTTCAGAATCACTTTGACCTGTTTCCAATCATCACGTTGTGTGTACGCCGAGATTCAGTAATTACGTATTCCTCGAATTCTGAATTACATCGTTGATAAAAGTGTCTCTCATAACAATACCTGACATATTCACCAATATTGTTGTACATATACAAATGGGGAGGAATTCAAGTTTAAATTCATACTGTTATGGCATTTTTTGTACTAATGTAATTTGATATTAATGTCTTCAATAACAATGAGAGATTAGCTTCTATATGTATAATTGTAGGTTAGAAACTATTTTGGTCTTAAAAATTATAAGCTCTTTATGATACATTTCAAAACATATTGTTGTTTAATTTTTACGCATGTGTGGTAGTGTGTGTTTCATAACCAATTAACAATTTCATTTTAATGCTAGTAAAACACAGAAAATAGGCTACATTATGTAGTGCATCTGTTTAAGAAAATGTAGATGTTAAAAACAAATTGTATTTAAATTTGAATTTCTGAATATCCCTTGCTTAAAACACTCATCGAGAACATAATAAGTTTTCCACGATACAGGTCTTTTAAAAGAAAACGTCATTTTTCTGTGAAAATGGTCATTAAAGCACTTTTTCATAAATTGTTTATAATCTTTTTTTAACACATTTCATTTCTTATTTTTATAAATTAATGTTATTATTTCTGAGTGACTAAGAAATACAACAGAAAACTGTGGCGGCCTGTGCGAAAGATTCATTTTAAACGACTCTAAACTAGAGACTTAAAAGTATCTGAGGTAATACTCCACACTCTGCGGGGTCCCTCCACAATGGGAGGGATCAGCTAATCTGTGGTTTTGACGTGAGCCCCGTTTGCCCTTCTTCCCACTGTTTAAAGACGAAATTGCTCTCATCGTATTTGTCTGGAAAGAAACTTGTGCATTCAAAGCATTGTATGTTTCATTTAGCTGTTTGCGAAGAAGTAATTTCTATTCCTCCCCAAAGATTTTTCTGCTTTGTGGCCCAAAGGAGATCAGCTCATTGGCTTCTTCATATTTTTAAATCCAAATATTTGTAGTAGGATTTATAAAAAGTTACTACATTAATTAAATATATTCAATGAACGCACAATTCACACAAAAAATTAGTAGTAACATAAAAATACATATATACTAGCAAAAACAAATGTACTTTAACAAAAGTGTTATTTTATACATAAATATATGTTTTATTGTTAAATTCAATGATTAATATATTTTTATTGAACATTATGTAATGTATATATACTAGGTATTTTATTTAAAGACCAATTTTTAAAAATGAAACTTTATAATAATTAAATTTTAAATCCTTTTTTCTTATACTTTTGATCTATAAAAAGAAAATTACATATTTATCAAAAAAGAAATTAAACCTTTATCACAGAACAGCTAACCATGAATTGCAGTACCAGTAGTATCAAAGTAATGTATGACAGTTAGACTTGTTATGTAGCTGCTACTCATAAAGTAAAATTCAAAAGTTTTGATTCCTTACAGTTATTGATTTTAGTAACAATAATAATGATTTATTACATTAATACACCATTACATTGCCAGTCAGAGGGTCGCTCCTATACTGAGTATAATTTATATGTTAAAGTGATTTTTGTCTCATAGAAATTTACGGCTATTTTACAACCTTCTTCATTTGGAAAAACGCATTAAAATTACAGATTTACAGACATTATTAGTTTCTGGGTTTATGCCTTTACAAAAATTTATTTGTGTTTTCTCAGACATTTTTCGTTTTTACGGAAGATTTGAAGGGACTTTCCAAATTCCGAATGTAAATTTTGAAATTTTTTTGAAGATATATATATATATATATATGTTTCCATAAGTTTATATAAATTTGCAGTCTCTGAGAACTCTAGCTTCGTTTTTAAAAAATAAATTCAATATTTTAAAATATTTCATATTTCAGGTTTCAAATTTAACAGCTATTCTATACTTTTTCACTCAGTTACCTATAGAACTTCCGTTAACAAGGAAACAGGGTTTCGATTCCACTTTAACTTAAGAGTATGTAATGAAAAGTTTAAAATTTTAGGAATCTAATTCGATGAGCTACAATACAAATTCAGCCCCTCATTTTGAACTCTATGCTTTACGAGATTTTCTACTCCTTTAAACTTTTCCCCTAGAACCAAGAAGATTTACTGATTTTTACTTTGTCAAATAACCTATATAAATAGCTAAAATACATTTCCATTTTATCGAACTTTCTCTCTTTGCAGTTCGATTTTCTCTCTGTTTTGAAGCCTTTGGACCTTCAGCTGGCGATTATGACCAGGCAAGTAAAAATCATTTTGAAACGATTAGATTTGAATTGTGTGGAAGAAAAAATAATACTGATGGGAATGTTTAAATTTTTCAAGATGCGAGGTATAAAGGAGAAAGCATTTTTAAACGAAAAAACTCAGAAACAAATTAATAAGACTTAACCAGTAAGTTAAACAATTGAAAGGGCACGCATTCTTAAATTACTAGGTGTAAAATATACATGTTTAAGTACTGGTCATAAAATATAAATGTTTAAAATTACTTGTAAGCTTAAAATTGGAAAATGTTCCCATTAAAATTCGCGTTAATCATAATGGCCTACAAAAAGTACTTTTTAAAGTTGGAAATATATATATACATATATATATATATATATATATATATACACTAGTATTCTTGACAAAGTTGTTTTTCCCTATGCTTTTTCCTAGCCAGATTCACTTTTGATAGGTGCAAAATATGCAAAATAAATAGATATTAACACTTACAAAAGGTGTGTGAACACAGAAAGTAATTTTATAATAATGTATAGTTATGTGAATTTAAAATTTATTTTAGTGGTTTTTAAACTATATTGAAAGATAAATCATTTTCACGAAATTTTTCCAAACTAGGAACTTTTTCAAGGTTTTTAGTGACGACTGTAATTTTAATTGAAATTTTTGTGTTTTCATTTGCACGTATCCGGAAAGGAAAAGCCATTGTTTGTAAACGAAAATAGATGTGTTTGAAAACAGAATTATACAAACTATTTGTGAAAAAAAATTGCTCTCGGTTATTTTCTTAGAAGAGTAGCATTTTTCTTGTGAAAGACTCAAATTGAAAATGATTATTTCCTGATGAGTATTCTTACACAGCAATTTCAAATACAATTTATCCAAGATATGAGCAAGAAAGAAATTTATTACATATCTATCAAACAAAAAAACTGAATTAATTACGCTAATACAAATAAAAAAAGTATCTGTACAAAAAATAAAAATGGAGGTCATATCAAATAATTCCACAAAAATTAAAACTCTTTTTTTTTTTTAAAATTCCATCTTTGTTCTTAACCCTATGGGCAATGTTTATGATACTGAGGAAAACTTAAAGTAC
Source organism: Trichonephila inaurata madagascariensis (assembly GCA_019973955.1). Lineage (NCBI taxonomy): Eukaryota > Metazoa > Arthropoda > Arachnida > Araneae > Nephilidae > Trichonephila > Trichonephila inaurata. The sequence goes on along the minus strand of BMAV01016198.1, from coordinate 9,795 downwards.
TTGTTCATTCACTTGTGGATATCCCAAAATATTTGCGGATTTAAAAAAAAAAAAAAAAAAAGGATTACGCATCTGAAACGAGGCAATTCTAAAAGACAGCACTTACAAAACTTTCTTTTCCCCCATTCAACCAACACTGCACCCCGTTGATTATAGTTTTTGAATAGTTTGTTTATTTTTACTGCAGCGCTGCGCATGCGTTCCTGGGAAACCGACTATATCTGTCAATCACGCTTCCTCTCAACCACACCTGTTGCTATAAGTAACGACGGGTTATCTTTACAAACCGCCCAGCACTTTGACGTCATCCGAGGTTGCCAAACAGCGCCATCTGTTTGGTTGAGTAATTTTTGAAAATACGGGCGTCGGCCTGATTAAATCTGATTTTGATTAAAAAATCTTTTCAAAAACAAATTCGAGAAATCGATTAAAACTACTGTTGAAACTACGGTAATATTTCCGGTAGACATGAGCTTTAAACGGTTATTAAAAATACGGTATATCACTACGCGGAGATTCTCCTGCGAGAAGAGGCTATCGCATATGGATTTGTTACCAAACCGGTTTCCTCTCAAGGATATGCCTTGGCGATCCACCTTTGGCTAGAAAAGAGGATTTGGCAGTGGAAAAATCCAGTCCACGTTATTGAAGACTCAACCATTATAATTCCGTTTTTACAGCTGAAGCTTTAGCTATTTGTCAGGCCTTAGATGATCTGGTGGAATTTAATGTTAATTTACTTGTTTTATCAGATTATTTTTCTGTTCTTTCTGCACTTCAAAATTATTCGACCAAATACCAATAAGGTATTTCATAGACTTTCTAACAAAATTAACATGCTGTCTAACTATATTAATCAGTTGATTCTGCTTTGGATTCCGGGACATTCGAAAATTGTTTGGAATGAGCAGGCGGATAATCTCGAAAGATCGGTCATGGAGTCCAGTATTTACATTGACTGGATTGTCTCAGAAGACATTCATAAAAATATATATCAAAATAGAATTCGAAAAATCAATGAAAACTTTTATTCAAGCAATATTTCGAAAAATTGGGAGATATTCCGATCATTGATATAATTTCAAAGAGGACAAACAATCAAAGAGGAGAAATCTTGAGCACTCGAATCTTCATTGAGCATCATCGAATCATCAGCACTCGAATCAAATGATTATCACTCCAGGCCTTCTACATAAATTTAATTTACAGGATGATGCAATGTGTATTACATGTAATTGTATAAATGATTTGGATCACATCGTATGAAACTGTAGCAGATACACAAGACATCGTAATAACCTCTGGCTTATTCTCCACTATCACGTTTAGAGATGTTTTGGAAACAGCAATGAATAACAAATCAACCTTCAGAGCCTTTTTAAAGGGAATGAAATTTTTTAGTATCTATTAAACTATTGGACTTTCCTTTCCTTTTTTTTTTTTTTTCTTTTTGAAGGATCATAGCCTGTGTTGCTCGAAATCCCCTTCAACATTTCAATCAATCAATCAATAATTTAGTCTAAATACGCCTTGGTATATACATAAACTAGTGTTTCAAAATTTCTCATTTTACCCGAAGACGAAGTACATTTTAAAAGATAATATTAGAATTTCTTGGTAAAATACATTTTCTCCTCATGCTAACAAAATGACCTTTCTTTTGATAAGTGGGGATTTTTTCCAGTAATGATATTTTCAGTACATAGAAAAAATTAAACTGCTGATATAGTGTTTCAAATTTTGCATATAGTGGGAAAAATTCCATTGTATTCACTTATCTTTCCTTGCTCATTTGTACAACATAAATTAAATGGGTGATTTTAATTCCTCTCTCCCAAATCTTTAAAATTATTCTTAACAAATGAAAGTTGTAAAGCTGTTGTCATTCATATATCTGGAAATATTTCTGATTTAATCATTTGTTATAGTGTATTTTTTTCTGCATTGAACGTATACAGTGAATCACAAAAGTGTTCGCACACTTGCAATTTCCTATAAAATTTAATGCTTTCTACTGGGCTGCGGTAGCCCAGTGGTCAAGGTATCGGATCATGGTAGGCATGGCATGAGTTCGAGCCCAGTACCACTAAAGACATGTAGGACAGCGATGCTCATTAAATCTGTCAAGAGCTGAAACATCCTCTTGTTGGTGTGATGTGGTAGTTAGGAGAGGGTGGTTCCAGCTCAGGTGTCATCCACGTCACTTGACCATGGTTCAAAATTACGTGGTCCGTCGCCAAAATCCCTCGTGTAGTTGTACAGTGCGACGTAAATATTCAATCAATCAATCAAGCGACGTTAATATTCACTCACTCACTAATGCTTTCTACTAATAAAAAATATTTCAGAATTATAATTTTTTTATGATATCAGCAACTTGTTCTTAATAAAATGAGGTAGTTGTTTTATAAAATATTTATTTTTTTTTAAAAATGGAAATAAAAATTTACAGTTCCGACACTTTAAAAAAATTCAATATTTTTTTTAAATAGTATTTTTTTTTTGACTAAATAGATATTTTTTTCCCAAAATTTCTTTTATTTTGGAAATTTTTAATCAGTTTTTGTATTTATCATTTTTCCATGTTTTGGATTTTTTTTTTATTTACTTATGTGTTTATATGTCTCTTTTTAATAAAATTTTACCAAATTTTTCTCAGGCAAATAAAGTGATTAAGGAGGTGTTTTCGAATTGGGGGGACATTATCAGGGGGTAAATACGTGGTTGCTTAGCCATTATCCAGTTAAAAAGAAGTTGTTCCAAATAAAATTCTGAGAAATTTAAAATTTTCAAAATATTTTGCAGAGCCATGATTCAAAATATTATCAAAAATTACCTAATCCTGAAGCTGATTTACACCCCTACATAAGAACACTACATCACTGATCCAACTAGATTCTTGGGATTAAATTTCAGAAAATTCAACATTGACAGCAAATTGATTGGGATGACAGAAAATTCAACATTTTTGGTTTGGATGGGCACATAATAGTTGGTAAATGAAAAAATGAGGAATTTAATCATGAATTTATGTGGAACAAGAACCCTTCCACCTCCATGCTTAAGCATGAAGGTGGAGGTGCTCTTGTGTGGGGGTGTAAATCGGCCTCAGGATTAGGTAATTTGGTATTTTTTTTATAATACTGGGAATCATGAGCTCTATTTAAATATTTTAAAGAGAAATTTTAAATTATCCACCCAAAATTTGGATATTAGAGAAAACTTCATTTTCTAACAGGATAATGACGCCATGTGCACTGCTCTCAATATAGGCTGCTGGTGTCTTTATAACTGTCCCCAAATTCTGAAAACACCTCAATAATTTTATTTAGCCCTGTAGAACATATTTTGTGAGAATGTGATTTAAGAAAAAAAAAAGAAAACGTGACATATAAATGTATAATGTGAAATAAAAACAATCACATAAGCATAGTGGAAAATCGATGCAGAAATTACAAAAAACTGATTAAATCTATACCAAGACATAAAAGTTATTTTGGAACAAAAAATCCTATTTAGTACTAAATTAAGAAAAAAAATAAAATATTTAAAGCTATGTTGAGACTTGTGTGTAGAAGATTTTTTGGGGTGAAATTTTTTTAGTTGCTTTCGATTTTTAAATTTTAAAAATAATAGTTATATTTTTTAAAAAAAAAAATGATTATGTTATTTCATTAAGAACAAGTTGTTGTAAAAAAAAATTTTACTTTCTGAAATTTTAAATTTTTTTATTAGTAGAAAATTAAATTTTTTTGGGAAACTGCAATTTAAATCCCCTTTTTGTGGTCCACGTATATCTAGAAGCCCTTTTTGATTCCGTTTTTAGTTCAAAATTAGGAAATGTTTCAATAAATGAAGGATCCATTTAAGATCATTCTTTAAATTTAACTAATTTTCAGATGTATGTTGAATTTGATTATGCTAAAAAATGTGATGAATTCTAAAATCATAATTTTGTTCTAATTAGAGTTTCTGACCAAGGAAATCCTCAAAAAATAAGTTATTGGAAATATTCTTAGTTTTAGATAATATTTGTTGAAAAAATTAAGAGAAATTGTGAGCGGAAATTGTTAGACATATGTCAGATGGTTCTTTGAGTGGGAAGTTTATAAAACTAAATTAAGGAAAAGAAATTTGCATTTATATTGTTAAAGTAGATTTATATCACCAATTACAAATACCTATCAGAATTGTACATTAAACAGTAGCCCTATGAAATCGTATGTTGAATTTGTAATTGGTCTCTATCTCATTGTATAATAATGTCTTTTTCTAATAATTGTAAAATTTTAGATTTCACACTCATGTATATTTTATTATAGTGAAAATCATTTAGCACAAAACTGAAGTGACTGAAATATTTTTTTGCCTTAAAACAATTTTGTGTTAAAGGATGTTACAAAAAAAACAACAAAATTAAGTTTATTACAGTGCATTTTATTTACATATATATGTATATATTTAATAAAAATCACTGAAACAAAAACATTTACAAAAAGTTAATAAAGTTTAACCCCTTAACGGTCGCATATTTTTAAGAAAATAGTCATAAAATTGCCTTATATTTTTTACTCAAAATAATATAAAACTAAATGAATGTTCAAAATATGTATTTATATTTAAATTTTTTAAATTTTTTAGTTTCAAATACAAAAAATTTTAATATTTAAGAAAAGCCTGCCTTTAGGGGGTATTAGGACTGAATGGTGGGTTGTGGTAAAGAGAAAAAATTAAAAAACATGTGTTTTAAACCTTAAAGGAGAATTTTATTACACTTATGCATAATATAAAAACACATTAGTAATTTTTCCTTGTGAGATAAAAAAGCCAACATCACATGTAATAGAAACAGACCCCAATACTGTTCAGATTCACTAACCAACTTTAAAAAAATCAGTTATTTGAATCATTCTCAGATTAATTTACATTTAAAGTAGAATCTGATTCATTTCCGACTAACTCTATAAAAGAATACAATAAAAATATATATATTTTATCCAGAGCAACCCACACGAACGACCTTAAGCCATTCCACTGTAATATATATGTTTGATTGTGCTAACATCTAGTTTAAAATAAAATAACTATCTAAACACATTACTAATAATCTGGTATTGCTATCTGGTGAGAAATAATGATTCCGGGCATAGAAAATAGTTTTAATCTCTTTAGTGTGTTACTTTTGAACATTCAAGCCCGGAAATATCACAGACACGAGAAATAGAGGGGGAAATTTGACCGGTTTTTGCAGGAGCAAAAGGGAAAGGGGGTTTAAATACAAAATTTTCAAGTTTTTGGAAAATAATCTAATTTTTTTTTATTTTTTTTTGCATTGTCTTTTTTTAGCTTCAATCAAATTGTTTGACGTAATTCATTTCACCATTCAAATGTGCATCCAAACTACTGTGCATACTTTTCATGATGTTCCTCATTTCAGATGAGGGAGGAACAGAGCTACATTACTCATTTCATTTTTGTCACTGGAATCTGCATCAATATGTTTTGAGCTTTGAATAAAATGACTTATAATTGGGTGTTTAATTTATCATCACCTGTGCTACAAATTTTTTTTGATGATACAGTAGGATAGCCCAAATAATACAGAAATTTTCTCAAACATTTCATTGTTGGCTCAAATTCAATATCCTCCTTCTCTTTTTCTTTTGGGGTCAAAGAATCTGATACTTTGAGAATCCTGCAGGACAAAGCAGTTTTTAATCCTCTTTTCATGTTAAAGAAAAAAATGCATGAAAATACAAAGTAGTTTGTCAAGACCATTGTATTATTTTGTGTTAACTGATATTTCATCTCATAAGTGTTTTCACATCAAACATATTTCACTTTATTTGAAATATAGAGCATTAATCTTAAAGTTGGAATTTCGTATTTTAATTTTTAAAAGTTTTAAACAAGATTTGTATTTTGTTGTTTGCATTTGTTACTCAAAGTAAGCTATTTTAATAGTTTTGATGATCAAATATATAATTGTGTAGATGCTAAAAAGTGAAATTTTCTGTATTTTTAGTTAAGTTTATATTTTACAAGTATGAAGTGTTTTTTTTTTTTTTGGTCTATCAGCTGGAGTGATGATTAGGGGACAGTTGGATTTGGCAATGTTTATTTATAGATTTCATGGGGAGATAAGGATTTCATTCTGGCTGGCTGTTTAATTTGGCAACTTATACTTTGAAATGCTGTTTTATTGCAATAAAGTAACATGTTCTTTTTACTTGATTCTATTTGTAGTTTAAAATTTACAGATGTTTTTAAAAAGACAGACAATTTTTAGATTAACTTTAAATTAAGAAATAAAACTTGTGTTTATTAGAAATTAATCATACTTTTGTTAACCAACTTTTTGTTAAAAATTGTTTCTATTTAGTGTCTTGTTTTTGCATTTGTTTCTGCAAATTATCTTCTTTGAGAAGTATGATCTAGGTTTTAATATGATTTGAAACAAAAAGGGGAAATGTCTGTGATACAGTGGTACATAAATAAAGGATTGATTGCTACAAATGTCAAATGTATGGTCTGCAAGAATGCTATGCATTTGGTTAAAAAGAAGGAACCGAGGGATGAATATATTTGGGAATGCCGAAAGACAGGAATGAATGCATATTGTATTCAGTTTGTATGAAGGAATAGCTGATTTGAAAAAAGTAGGATAAGTATGCTTCAAATTTTAATTGTGAATATGCAGGTACAAAAGTTGAATTGTGACCTCATTTCTATCAAAATCGATGTTTCAAATAAAACATTCACAGATTGAGTGAGTTTTTGTGGAGAGGTGTGTATGGAAATGTTTGTTTGTGAAAGTTCTATGCTTGGAGGTTCTACTATGATTCTAGAAATTGATGAAAGCATGTTTGATAAATGGAAGTATATAATAAATGCAAAAGAACCTGAAATGGAACCCGGGTTTTTGGTGGCATTGAAAGAGGTTCTGACTAATGTTTTTTTTGTGTGGTTCAAGATAGATCAAAGGAAACTCCTAGAATCCTTTAAGAAGTGCTTGGCTGTTATATCGGATTGCTGGAAGGCTTAGAATTATCTAGAAGATGAAGGATTCATTCATCTTTCAGTCAATCAGCATGTAAATTTCTAAGATCCAGAAATTGGGGCCCACATTAATTCCATTGAGAGCATGTGGAGCTACATAAAAAAATCTCTGCAAAGACCTCGCTTTGAAGCGAATACATGAGAATTAATTCGATTTTTACCTTGCAGAGAACATGTGTTGAAGAATGCACAAAACTAGCAATCTAAACTATTTGCTTTTAATTTTACTCAAGGCCATTTACCCCTCCTTCCTAGGAACCTCTTTTCTAAGCAAAGGTAGACTGCATTCTTTAATTATTTCCTTTTTAATTTTTAATAAGTAGCATATGAGAACTTTATTCTTATTCATGATTGATAACTTTCAAAGTATTATTTGTATTTCTCCTAGATATCGTTTTTTCTTAAAAAAAAAATTGTTATTTTCTAATCTTTCCGATCAGTTATAAATTTCTATCCAATCTGGAATTCCCTATAAAAATTTGAAAATTTTTCCCCATGTCCCTCTAATCTATTTCATTTTTTTTTTTATATTTTAATTTTTTTTTTGAAATAAAGTTTTTTCTTTTAAATTTTTATATTTATCCATTTTAAATACTCAAGTTGATCAATGATTTTTTGACAAGAATTGTGGATTACTGAATGTAGCTCTGTTTGTTGCCCAAGTATTTTAAGGCCAAATGAAAGAAACTATTGATTATTGGTGTATGAAATAAATTCTGACTATTTTTTAGGTACAGTATCAATCGGCTGTGCAGTTTTTGGTGTGTAAGCATTTCTTTACCAACTTCAGCTAAATAATTTACACATGGGACATGTAAAATTTATATTCATAAAAATTTCACTGTAATTACATTAAATGAAACTGCTTTATATTTTAGATAATTAACTATAGAATTAAAATGCACTTGTATTTTTGTGGTTTATGTTATTTAATTATTATTTTTTTTAAATTTTGAATTTATTTGTAAAATTTTTCTTTTCCAGTAAATCTGTTTGATGTGGACCAATCAACTTTTGTTTCTTCCCAACAATATCCAGAATCATTTTTTAAAAGAGTGTAAGGCTTCCATGTCCAATTATTATGCACCAAAATGTTTACCAAATTTGCACTTTGGGTCAATTTTATTTCTATCACGGGCTTAAATTCCTTTTTTTAATCTTGGTTTTAAGGCTCCACTGATTTTGGCCATTCTGAAATATGCTAGACTGTAATTGTTTAATGAATTTGACTGTCCAATTTTTTTGTTTGGGATCTTATGGGGAATTTGACGCCTTAATGATAAATCTGTTTGGTAGAATTCTTTTTAATGGTAGCAAACTGTAAACTTCTACTTTTAATAAGTGATTTCATAATTACGCTTACACATTTTTTTCAAAAATTTCTACTGCATCCCTTGTTTAGTAATTTTTGCTTTCGGCGTTTAGCAATTCCTTATTCTATTTTTTTTTCATCCTTGTACTCATGCATTTAAGTGTCATTTCACACAGAAAATGTAAATACATTTCTTGTTATTTTACATTTAAAATCTTTTTTCGAAATGATTGTAATTCTACTGTTCTCATCTGCTTCATCAAATTTCAGTCATTTTCAGTTGTTTACAACTTCTTTTTTTGGAGGGGGGGCGCTAAGTGGCCATTTTGGATTAAAAAAACTACTTTCTGTCGAAGGACTATTTGGCACAATTAAAGTTGTGCCAACTAGGTCTTTGATCAGTAGCTTACCATTAATAAATTAGTTCTGTGTGTTTTCAGTTATTTCTCAAATTTATGTATGTAATCAAAGCTTATGTAAGTTATATTTCATATGACTTCTTGCATTTTCAGTCATTTGGTAATTTTTTTAAATTTTTAGTGAAGGTTTTGTTTTACTGACATTGATATTTTGGTTAAAAATGCAATAATTTTTACCCTAAGATAAATTAAATATTCTATATAAATACAGATAGAAGTTGAATAACTGTCTTGTTTTCCATGCAAAGTAGAATGTTAATTGGCCCTAAAATGACAGTGAATTTTTCTATACATTAAAATCAAACTCACTAAATCATTAATTTTGCATATAATAAATGCAGTCTTTGGGAAATTTTTCATGAATTTAGAAGTAAATTTAAAAAATTTTATTAAATAAATGATGCTTTATTTATTTTTTTTTTTTCTGTAGAACTCATAAGATCTGAAGGCATGATGGCAACAAACAGAAAACTTTAAAGGGAAATTCAGAAAAAAAATTTATCATTTTTCCCTCACAGAACTTAAAAAATTTAAATATATATATCATAGGTTCTCAATTTGGGGATTGAGGCTTCAGGAGCCATTAAAAAACCCAGAGGATGTTAATGGGAGGAGGGCATGGGCAGATTAACCAAATATAGTCTAAAAAAGGAAAAAAAAAAACATGCTGATTATGTACTAACTAAAAAAACTTTTTAAAAGGTTTCCTTATTTTTATTGTATGTATTTAAAAAATTTAAAAATGAAATCAACATAAGGTAGATTCATCCCAGTTAGAACTAATAGAACGTAAAAATAAGGAATTAAAAAAATAAATTCAAGAATTTTCCAAGAATTTTGGCTGCAAAATTGATTTCGAACTGTATCTGAAATATTGTTGTTGTTCAACATTTTGATAACATTCCCATCTTTATATTTAGCAGAATGTGAATTTAGTGCTGTAACAAAATTGGCAACCAAAAGAGAAATTGACTCCCTGTTACTGAACACAGCATCATACAATTG
>BMAV01016197.1:61097-73477 GCA_019973955.1 Trichonephila inaurata madagascariensis | reverse complement strand
GGATCTGTCGAACAATTAAGGAATGAATTTTATGAATATGTTTACAGAGTGCGTGATTATTAGAACATTCACATGTATACAAATTCATGCACAAAGATAAACACGCCTGTTTTATACACCTTCAATAGCACTGATCATTATCTGAACATATTTCCGCAACCTTTTTAACTTCGTAAAGTACATCCCTGTTTGTCTGCGATTTAACAAACCATGAATTTGTCGACTTAACATAAATATCTCCATCAGGAATCCTTAAACCATTGTTGCGACATTTATAATATGTTGGAGAATAAACACTGGTGGAAGTGCCAGTTATAATTCTGTATTGAAGAGATAAATACTATCATTCTCTATTTTTAACAATGTATCAATTAAATATATATATATATATATATAATCCACTCTGCGATTAAATTTACATTTAAAATAACTGGTATTTAATTTATTTTGTGAAAAGATTCATAATACATATTTGTATCTGTATGAGAATGTGGAAATTGACGATGTGACATACTCTCTCTCTCTCTCTCTCCATAAATCTGTTCTATTATAATAATTATAATCAAAATATTTAATAAAAGCAGGCTCTTTATCAACAAATGCACCTCTAAAATTTTCCATCATTTGTTTAATTTTAGTTAAATTTTTTTCTTCTAAAAGCACTACCAAAGAAGCATAAACTTCATTTCTAATTTCGAAACCAGAAACAAGATTATTTGTTTTTTCCAAGCACGATGAAGGTGTCATTTGCAAAGCAAATGTTTAATACCTTCCCCAAATACTTTTTTAAACGCAGGGCCAGTTGTTTTATCATCATCAGTCATGACACAATTAATATTTAAAATGGGCACCCTTTCTTTCAAACTGTGAAATAAACAATACATTGTTATCGCGTCTAATTTATTTGTAATAAAATGAGCAACTGGGCAACCTATTCTATATTCATCTGATACAATTAAATTTAGTAAATAGAAACCGTACTCGTTTGGTATGTGGAGTCAATACATAATATTTTTGAACAGTTCTTACTCATGATTTCTTTTTGTTCTGCTGTTTGTAAGCCAATTGCAAGAGAATTATTGGGCAACATTTTTGAGTTAGTTGGTCCGTAAACTGTATCTTGCCCTTGGGGGGTTGTGTAAAAGAACACAATTATGAGTTTCTTTTTGTAGCTTGTAATTAGAATATTGACAGAAACAGCATCATTTTTATGAGGCTGGGAAAGTGATTTTAAAGAATTAACATAGTATAAGTCTTTGTTTGTTAAACAGGATTCCTTAATGAGACATTTATCTCGATCATTTCTTATTACCACATGCATATTGTAATACTTTAGATTTCTCAATACCCATTTGAAGGTTAGCTGTAAAGAATTCCCTACAAGTTTTTTTTTTAATTGGTTAAAATTTAATGTTTTGAGAACACAATTCATGATCGTGTTTTGAAAAATATTTTACACTGATGCCTTCACCATTCTCACAAACAGTTATCCGCGCAGGACATTCAATTGGGGGTATTGAACCTTTGATATTTCTACGACTCGTTTTTCTTTTATATGTCTCTGAAGTTTCATTTTTAGGAAATTGACAACTGTAATAGGAATAAACATTAATATTATTTCTTTTATTTCTAGTATCTTTTTTGAAAGATGTAAAAGTTTTAGTTTCTTCATGCTCTAACAATAATTGAAAACTTAACTTATCTGCAAAGCTTAATTCCTTCATAGTCATATCTATTCGATGAATCTCATTTTCATAAGATAGTGAATGCGTTAAATACCTAAATCTACAGTTACACTCAGGATGTGGACAATGATAAGGCAAAGTTAAATCTGAACATATTTTGATATGGTTCTTTAATTGGGATTCAAATAAAAATTTTGGGGGGGCAGATACTATATTCAAATAATGATTTTTCTTCCCTTTGATTAATTAACTTTATTTTCTCACTTTTAATAATGTTATATCCTTTGCATACTTTACGGTGATTTGCAAATGTTTGTGAAAAAATAAGTATTTTTACAATATATACAACATTTTTAATATCCTTCATTAACAGGTGCACCTCCAAAACAAATTGTTTGTTCACTATTATCATAATAATTCAAATGTTTAAATGAATCTCTATTATATAATTTTTTCTCTTTATCATAACTGATTTTGCTACAAACTTCATGATCTTTAAAATATGTATTACTCATTAACAAAGTTTGGGAACCTGATAATACTATAGAATCACTTACCTCATATTTAAGCATATTTATCATAGTGTCTTGTGGAAAAAATTTATCACTAGATCGGTGAAACAGGCAATTGCATGGCAAAAGCAAGAAAATAAATTTATCTACTAATATGTTAGAAACCTGGAAAATCTAAAATATGCAATGGACTCGATTCACCTGACGTCACAGTCACATGATACAAGACGTAAACAAATAGCCATGTGCTTCATTCGACTGAGTATTATGGCGGCATTTTCGGATTTGCATCTACTTCATATAACAAAACGAGAAATTCTGTAATGTATTAAATTTCCAAAAGACATTTTGACTGAAATGTGAGTACTTTTTAATTATTTCATTTTGGATATTTTTTGTTTTTATCAAATACGCCGACGGTATTTTAAGTTTTAAAAAGAGTGTAATAATTTCTGAGCATTTCGAATTCGAAGAATTTTAATTTTGCAAACGTAAAGAAACACACAGATCAGGGTACCACTTCTGTGATCTATTCTGAATGCTCTGTAACTAATGAGTTATTATGCTGTTAGTCACCAACGGTTTTTTTTTTTTTTTGTCATTTTAAGATTATTTTTAATAACTATGGACAAGTTCTACTTTGTAAACAACAACACATTGACCTGGAACCCAACAATACTTCGGGTGTAATGTTCAGTATCTTTGCAAAAATATCTTGTAAACTTTTTTGATTCATTTAGAGCAAGGGTGACACAATTGCTTGATTATCGCGGTTTTTGGCGACTAATAGAATATTTAAAATCAGAACTTCTATTATCATAACTGTATTGGTTTCTTTGATTTTTTGTTTCTTTATTGTTTATCAAATGAAAAGTAATGGCAAGTATTTTGGAAATTTTTTTAAATAATTGTGTTTGTTAAATTTTATATTATTTAGAATATAATTAGATACACTGCATGTACTTATTTTTACATATAAAACTTCATTATACTAGATATTGTATTACATTTTTTCCCCTATTTAACTAAAGGAAAATAGTTATAAATATGTGAAAATTACTTATTTACATTTTGTTAATTTTTGGATAGTTTAAGATTAATCAGTGTTTAATTTCTGAATTGTATGCACTTATTACATCCTAATAGCTTATTTTTAGTGAAAAGTATAGAAAAATACATAGAAAATGCATCTAAGTATTTTCATTTCTTTATATTCTTACTATACTGTTGGATTAGTGTATTTAATTGCTTAAGTGTTCGTCCACATCAAATCCAAATTCTTCCTTGTACTTAAAAAATTAATATTTGAAAAATTTTCATTATTTCAATTTTGTTTAATTTTATGCCAATAAAGATTAATTATGCTAATTAAGATTATCAATAATTTGTTATAGTTATTTAATCAGTATACTGAATCTATATAACATGTATTGTATTTTATAAATAATATCATGTTTAGAAAAATAACAATATATGTATATTAATATCTTAATTTATATGATTTGTAGACCATGTCGAGCGATTATAAAGAATTGGAAACAATGTCAAAGGCTAGATATGATGAAAAATTAACATGCAATAGGAACAAACTTCCTTATCCATTTGTTCAGAGAGCAAACAAAACATGTACTTGTATATAATAATAAAAAGTTGTTGTTTCCAATAACTTTTGGAGACATTTATAAGTATTTTATGGAAAAAGAATGTACAAATACAAGGGGGGGGGGGAAGAGGAATTAAAAAAATTTAGATGCATTGAATTATGTATTGAGTTGGAAAGTAGGCTTAAAAGATTAAATTGATTCCTGCATATTGTAATTTAAATATGTACATAATTTTGCACAGTCAAAATTCCCTCATGAGGGGCTGCTAAGAGAGGAAATCACTACAAAGTGGAAAGTTTGGGTGGTGATTATGAGAAGCACAGACTGGATAGTGTCAATGAACCAGCTCTCTTGTACTGTTAAAAAATATTAGTAGTAAGCATGTAATTAAATTCATTAGTTTTGTAATGCACCAACATTCTTTTAGAAATATAACCTCTCCCATGAAAGTAATCTGTGTACGTCACTGTTTATTTTCATTTATTTGAATTATACAATTCTTATTCAGCAATTCTTTGAATTGCACAAAGTTAATATGTAGTTATTTTTACCAAGCAGTGCTTATTGTAACAATTTAAATTGCATAGTGTTTATTTGCAATTATTTGAATAGCACATTAATTCTTACTTTGTAGCTAAGATGTTAATTAGATGTAGTTTGCATTATAGAACATTTCTATGTTCCAAGTTCCTTTGTTTTGAAATATTCTAATTATATAAATGCTAATTATATCAACACATTGATATGTTTTTGGTAAAATTAAGGACAGGTATGTCTACACACACACAATAGATTATTAGAAATTTTCATCGCAATATCATCTCAAATTTTTAATCTTGTTACAATAGTTTTTCATGAAAAATTTAAATTATTAGACACTTTCCCTACAAAGAAGACTGTTTTGGAAACAATGCCAAAACCTTTTTTGTTTAAAAATAAAGATTGTAGAGTGATCATTGACTGTACAGAATTTCCAATTCAAAAACTCAACAGTCCTTTACAGCAACAAATGACATTTAGTCATTACAAAAATTATCTGCTTTGTATCACATTTACATTGTGGCAGAATTTCAGACGAGGAATTTTTTCTTTGAAGTAAGCCAATGGATCTTCTTGAACCAAATGATGTTGTTATGATAGATAAAGGGTTCTTAATTGAAGAAGAGTTAGATAAAAATTGGTTGTAAATTAAAAAGCCCTCTTTTTTTTAAAAGATAAAATTCAATTTTACGCTTCTGAAACTGTTAGTAACTGCAAATTGTCTGACAAGCAAGTTACTGTGGAAAGAGCTGTTTCAAGAATCAAACAATATAAATATTTTGAAGGTGCTCTTCCATATAAAAGTTTACACAATGTTGACAGTGTATTTATTATAACATGTTTGTTGTGTAATTTTCATGACCCTTTAACAAATGTAACATAAGAAAGCTCTTAATATAATGTTTCAATTTAACTATATACTTATTATATGTATATATACAAACATTGAAACTAATTAATCGAGAATTGAATTCCAAATATGTAATAAATTAAGGCATTGCAATTTTCAGATTAAAATGAGTGTATAATAAAATATAAATTTGTGTCCATATATAGAATATAAAAAAGTTGTTCATCCTTGCATGATCAAAATAAAGCCATTTTTGAATCTATAATTCTCTTACAAAAAAATAATAATTGCAACATATTTGTGTGGTATTTATAAACACAACATTTGTTTTATAGAGGTTGAATGTAGTATAAACCTATCATACAAATGTAGAAATTTTTTTACAATATATAACAAATATGCATTTATTGGTTTTTGCACAATTTATCATTATAGATTAGATTTATTTTTGCATAAATATAAAAGTCAAAAAGAAGACTCATGCATATTGATATTATCCTGCTTATAAGTCCTGAATAAATTTGTTGCGTTGAGTTAGCTACAAGTATTGACCCAAGAAAAGAACTTGATCAATTGTAAGGCATTTATCGAGAATTAGGATCATGAAATGTAGTAATAATATGCTTGATCTCTTTTTGCTAGGAGAAATTATTTGGCAGTTTAATATATAAGTTCCAGATTTCGAAATGGTATGAGTACTGATTTAGCATTTCTTTGACAAACTTTACAGTAATTTAATATTTTGCTCAAGTACAATTTGGAGAACTGAGAAGTTTCTTGAAATTTAGAATTGTCTTGGTAAAACAATGCTATAATTAGTTAATCAACTTGCTCATAAGTAGTAGAAACTGTGATTTTGATTAGAATGGAACAAATTATTCATGACTTGTAACTACTTGTTGATGTAATAATAATTTTAATCTTTAATAAAATATTTTTACATGTTAAACTTCAGAGTGAGAATTCTGTATCTTTTATCTTCTACTTTTTTAAGTATAAATATAATTATATATAAAAGGATACTCTCTCTAGATACATATTAATGATAAAAAAATAACATTTCAATACATTTCTCCAAATAAGTTTTAAGTTTGCAGTACTGTTTGAAACACAAAGCATTTATGTACAAAATAAGGGTACTAACTTTAGCTAAAAATCACCAGGTTTGTACAAAAAAAAATTTTCAGTTTTAAATTGGGGCAGAGTGTAGCAAGTTTGAGTTTTTATTGCACAACTTTAAAGTACTAAAATATAGTACTACAATATATTATCATGTAGTTTGGTACGTCATGAAAATATTCAGTTTTATCTGCAATACTTGAATTCAAAAGTCTAATTGCATTATCAGCTAAGGGGGTGATTTTTGGATACATCATTTTCAGTAGTGTTCCATCTCTTTGAAATATTTTTTCTCAACAAGAAAAAATTAATGATAAAGCTTCTAAGTTATATAAACAATTATTAAAACAAAAATTGGCCTTGAAATCAATCTTAATTAAGTAACTATGAGAATATAAAACATAATCAAGCAGAAATGCTTTTAGTAATGTTAACTGAAATAATTAACCATTTTATACTGCAAGAGTTGATTGTGCTGAAAAATATTTTTCATTCAATTTAAGAGTGGAAAATTGCTTTAAAATGAAACTGAAACCAAAACCTAAGCTGTGGCCTTTAAATAGTACGATTTGTACCAATACATTGTGAAGCCTTTAAAGATATCTGTTATAAAGTACTATCATTTGGCATTTTGATAGTCTATATCTAATTATCACCTATAAATGTTTGAAATTTATTTTTCATAAATCATTGTCTCCTTAGTTGGAAAAAAATAGAAATGAATCATACTAAGATATGGGATTATTTTTAGGAATTCTTTGAAACAAACTATTACACTATAGGGGTACATCCTAAGTTATTTTCGTGAAAATTTTTCCATATAGGAGCATACAAAATTTTTGTAAGATAGCTAGTTAAAATTAGTAATTACAATTTATTTAATAAGCATCATTTATCAACATTTAATTTTAATATTACATAATTATAATACAAGTGAAGCATATGAAAATTTTATTTTTTTAACCAAGAAATTCATTGTAATTTATTAAACGCATTTTTCATATTCTGATGAAAGACTATCAGTGACATTGCTTCATTATGTAATCATGAAGAGTATTTTTGTAAAATGTATGCCAAAAGAGTTTTTTTTTTTTTTTTTGTCAGTTTCAATCTTTATTTGCATTAATATGGATATATAAAGTTGAAACATTGTTATTGTATACTAATTTTTGAAACAACTGTTCTATAAAAATTCCCAAGACATAGTAAGATTTTTTGTAATATATGATGAATCTGTAATGAAATAACATTTGCCAGCTTTGATTGTCTGACTTTACTTAATAATTATCATTTATGAAGGTTTGAAATTTCTTTTAGAAATGACTGTCTTCAGAGTTCAAAAAAGAAAATACTCTTAGTTCAAGAAAGGAATCATGTTAATACATAATTTTAAAAAATAATGACTAAATTTTATTGGATTATTCTCTTTATTACAAATTATTTCTTATGAGTTATTGAATTACATATAAATTGTCTAATAGATGTAAACCACACAAATATTTCCATACAATTTTAAAAAATAAATCAATGAATAATATTAAAAAATTTGATATCCTAACAATAATACTGAAATGGATTTTCAAGAACAGCTAAAAGGAAACTTTATATGAATATTAAAAAATAATTAAATCAGGCTATATATTTTTTTCATAATTATAAGAAGTTTCTATGTAAAAAAATATAGTAAAATTTGCTAAGGAATAGCTTTGCTTACAAAGAACGAATGAATGTATTTCAGCCGATCTGCTCTGAAACAAGACACATTACAACTCTTGAAATACAAATAACTAATGTATTCCATTAGCAATCACTCATCCTATTCAACAGCTGAAGTATTATCTCATTGTTTTGACTACTTAAAAGTCAGCCAACGATACTTTGTTTCGGCGAGAACCACGCCCTAATTAAAGTCTGCTGGAATTTTTCTCAAAAATTCGTTTACATCAGAGATTGTGATATTAGTAGATTTCTTTTTAGAAGCATCAATATGTTCGCCAAAAATGATGCCAACTTGGCTATGTTTCCATTGAATCGCCATTTTTATGTAACGAACGGAATTGCTTTCGAATATTGCGATTTTAACAAAATAAATACAACAGAAAGTAATATTAACGAATTACACATTCAGAACTAATTATTTACACCATTTTTAGCGTTCAGTGCACAAAATTTGTAACAATATATATACGAAGTAAAAGCAACAAATAACTTGCAAAAAGAATAATATAGCTATACGAAGAGTAACAAAACAAAGTACGAGAGTGTTTTGTGTTAGGCGGGAAACAATTGAAAACAAATATCACTAGATCATAATGTCATATGAATTTAGTCCATTGTAATATTTTACATGTTAAAACAAATAATACAAACAAAATTTATGTTAATTCCTTATCAGATCAACAAAGAAAATTTTTACTTTAGTTACTTTTTATTAAATATAAATTTGTATACACGTATGACGCAATCACAATATTAAGTGGCAAAAAAATTTAGTTCAATAGAGCGTTGCATAATTATTTAAATCACAATGTGGCTGGCACTAATAAAAAAAAGAATTACTGAACCTAAAAGTATACAAAAACACGAAACTAAAGAATAGAAGAATAAACTAAACTTAAATCTAATACTTTGACTAAAACTATATATATTTTATATATATTTAGTCACGAAAGAAAAACTAAGACTAGAAAATATATTAAAAATATTTAAAGTATTATAAAAAGAATTTAAAGAATATATAAAAATAATAGCAAATTCGAAAGTTAGCGCACAAATGTAAAGTGATCGGCTGTTATTGTTTACTTGATCGCACATGGAAAATCACGTGATACAAGACCGATCGTAGCGCCCTCTAGTGATGAATCGAGTCCATTATAAAACTTTCGGAAAATGAAAGTATAAAAACAATCGAACAATCACTTAGCAAAAACTAGAATGTCCCTGAAAGGAAAAATTAAACATGCATAAAATCAAAGCACAGAATATAAAGAATAGTACAATAAAATAAAGCAAAATTATAATTAATAATTACGAAATATATCAG
This sequence comes from Trichonephila inaurata madagascariensis, assembly GCA_019973955.1. Taxonomy (NCBI): domain Eukaryota; kingdom Metazoa; phylum Arthropoda; class Arachnida; order Araneae; family Nephilidae; genus Trichonephila; species Trichonephila inaurata. The sequence goes on along the minus strand of BMAV01016197.1, from coordinate 64,124 downwards.
TAAATCCACAAGTTTATAGTTTGACAGAAGCTAGAAAATGAATATACAAATGCTAAAACCCTGGAAATTTTAAAAAAGAACTATTATCACAGTATGAAAATTGTAAAAACAAAATGGAAAATTAACACAATATTAAAATAAAAAATTCAATAAGAAAAAAGGAAGATTAATACAAAATTTAAATATGGTAACAATATTAACCATTTAATATAAAAAGAGTAAAATAAAACAATTCAATAAATAATGAAAGATTAATACAATATAAAACTAGTAACAAAAATATTCAATATCGTAATAATATTAACCGCTTGATAATGAAGCAACCTCACAGGATGAGTTGCGAGAATGATATTGTGGGTTCATTCAGGCCAAAATAGGCCAAGAATTTAACAGTAACCCATCTAGTTTGTAGATTATAGACTTAAGTGCCTCCAACGAAATTGAGCATTGCACGTCCGGTCTTATGGGTTCCTTTTATCTGTTAGTATCAGATTTATAGTGTTATCACTGTACAGAACTGAACTGAACTGTTTGAAATTTTAAAGCGTAACGTTAAATAAAGAGCACTTTTTGAATTCCTAACACCTCGGGCATTCCTCTTCGGCACGGTCAAAGGAAAAGAGGTTGCTTATCATTGGTAGATGTGCAATGACGTCATTATTCTGGTTTGCCTGGTTTGGCGTTATAGCATTTTTCTATTCCCTAGTGATTCATTGAAACATAACAGTTTTGTCCCCATTTGGGAAATTGTTTTTCAGGCAGTCTTTTCTTCTGTGTCTTGAGTATAATAGTTAAATTCCCTTGCGTATGAAATTTTCACTGTAAAGATAACAATTTGTTCTTTTTTTTTCATTCACGTAAATCAAAGTATTTTTAATGGATTTAATTTTGTAGAAGAAATATATATTTGAGCTTAGTAAATGCGGAACTTAATTACAAATAAAAAAAAATTGTTATATAAGCTTTTAATAATAAATTTACTGTGATTAATAATACTTTGAAAATGAATTACATGTTTCGAGTTTTATCCTTATGTAAGGAAAAAGAAGTCAATAGTAAATAAAGAAAATTTATGTTTTTTTATAATATATATTTATTGGTAATGTTAATGTACATTTTAAAGGTAAATGAATTCTTTCTTATATCAGATTGAATTTGTACGGGCAAGTGATATTTTAAATTAGTAGCTTAATTTCAAGAAGCTTAAGAAATATTTACTGATCGCTGTTGTGTCACTCGAAGCCCATAAATTTTCTCCTTTCCTAAAGTATGTTTCCTCCTCTAAAGCTACTGTTCGAAAATTAATACGAAAATAAGACATAAAATTATACGTTTTCGAGCAAAAATAAAAATTAGCCATTGAATTATAATTTCCAAAATTATTTAGATTTTGCATACTATCTTACAAGAATTTTCACACACTAATTATTCACTTTATCACAGCTACAATTAGAGATAATCAAGGAAACATAGTAAGTAGCAGAAAACATTTAACAGAATCTTTTAGAAAAATTTCTTTTTCCAACATTTCCATTCTTAGAATAAATATATATATATATATAGTAGTCCCTAATTTATTTTAAAATATCCAGAAATGTGTTCTAATCAAACGTCAATAGGAATTTTAATCCACAAGAAAAAAGTTCGACAAAATTTTATACTGAAAGAAATAATTTCAATATTCACAGCTGAAGCTATAGCCATATGGACTGCGTTAAAAATCAAATACGATAATATTAAATTTAAATTCAACTCTACATGAGTGCCTCCAAATAGCTCAATCAATTACATTCATTTGGGTACCAGCTCACAAAGGAATAAAAATTAATGAAGAAGTTGATAAATTAGCTAAAGCCGCTCCAGAATCGTGGAATATTATTCATTGGATTACTTGGGAAGACCTACATACATATTTCAAAAAACAACACAAAAGTAAAAACGAAGAAATATGGAAAAAAAGCAAAAAACATAAAAATTATATTTATATTTCTCATCTTAAAAAGTGGAATAGACAGGCAGCAAAAAATAGAAATACAGAAGTTTTTTAATCAATAAGTTGCGAGCAAAAAAATTACCATTAAATGATATTTATTTCCTTTTTAAACTAACAGATTCTCCTTTGTGTGCAGATTGTCAAGTATCAGAAACGAGTGAACACTTTATATTAAACTGTGTCAAATACAAATCACAGCGTGAAATTTTAAAAAAAAAATTTCATCTCCAACCACGAAGAATGGTCATATTCCTCAATAGCAAAATGTAAAACAATAGAGCAAGTTCAAAAAGTTGAAGAATTCTAACATCAACCAAAAGATTCTAAAATTCTAATTAATAGATTTTCAATATTCCACTTTCTTCAATTTCAGTTAAAACACAAGGCGAAAGTTAAAACTACTGATAAGACAGTGCAATCACTAACCCCGTACATTACAACTCAAGCTCTAAGATACATCGGATCAAATCGGACATAATACATCGGAGCATAAGGCTTTAGCCAAGTCTCCATTTTTATAGTGTTCATCACTGTACTGAACTGAAAAATGAATGATTGGCATCGTATTCAAAGCAAGCGCCGATATTGGCGAGAAATTTGCTAAGCTCTGTAACCCTGCAGAATGTCTCATCCCCCTGTTTCCTTCCTCTCTCCTCATCTAAAAAAGTGCTCTTTATTTAATGACTTCCTTTAAACACCTTTCTATATATATAATTTAACGATAAAGAATGAAAAGATCATAACAGCTCCCCTTCTTATCCTTTTGAAGTTGTTTATTGGTTCTTGAAAATTTGACGCAGCTGTTTAAACATGAATAATAATCAAGGTAATTATGACAACTTTAATTTGATGTCGCCTGCTGAATGGTCTGTAAATAATGGTTTAGAAATTCCAACGACCAATTTAGAAATCCCTCTGACATATTTCTGTGGAATGATTCCACCTATAGAAAATAATTATAGCCAGCAAGCTAGGACTACTTCTAATGTAGTTCCGAAATTTAACCTTAATGCACCAATTACTCTTTCAAATGC
>BMAV01016197.1:0-57456 GCA_019973955.1 Trichonephila inaurata madagascariensis | reverse complement strand
CTGGAAGAAAATATTTTAAACAGAAAGAGAATGTATAAGTGCAGTCAGATGTTTTGTGAAAATTGAACAGAGAATAGTTGGAAGTAAGGATAGTTTTGTTGAAATATGTGAATCCAAGTTTAGAAAGAGAAAATACAACAGAGGCCATGCTATAGAAGGACAATGGGTTTTGGGTGTAGTGGAACTAGGTACAAGTAGGTTGTTTTTAGTTGCAGTGCAGTATATCGGATTACAGAGAGACATTATTTGGTGTAATACAAGAATGAATTGTACCAGACAACACACACAATCTATTCTGATAGTTAATGATACTTCACAATATCGTTAAATAATGATAAAACTCTTCTGACATGGTTGAAGAGCTTGTAATGTTTTTATATTTTATTTATATTTCCTATTTTTGTACCATTAAGTTTTCAAAACTGATGATCAGTGCAAGTTATTCTGTACTTGTCCATTAATGTTATTTTTATTTATTTATTTATATTTATTTTGTGAAATTTTAATATATTATAAAAAATTATCTATTTCAATTTTAAACAATAATTTTTTGAATAGTTTAAAATAAACACACATTACAGGCTAATTACAGTACAGGCTGTAAGTACTGAAAGCATGTTTATTACATGCAAGTGCAGGGTTTTTATTAATATTTAATTACATCATATATAACATGCACAATATATTTTCAGAATAAATATGTTTTTCTGTGTTATAGTTTTTTTGTGCCTCCACCAATTTGTTTTGGAGACATTTAGAAATCAATTTCTTTTACAAGAACAAGAGGCTCATGATTGAAATTAAGGTAAGTTTATTAGTACATAATACTTTAGTGCTAAGTAAGCTAGACATTATGTGTGTGTTGGAAACACATAAATATATTTTTTGCTGGTACGTTAAAATATCTTTAATTCTAACTTAAACCCAATACCTTTTTATAAGCTGAAGTTTGCGTAACTGATTTTAATCAAGATACTAACCTGACTGAAGTATCTCTTTTTTATTCTTCCTATAAATTTATTAATAACTCCTTCCTCCTCCTTTATTTCTTAAAATAAGTATAGCCATGTTGTATAAAAGATAAATATAAAATGAAGTCAAAACTTACTAAATTCAAGTAAACAACATTTACAAAATTATAATAATTTGAATTGTTATTATATTAATACTGTCCCAATCACTTGGTAGTTTCATTAGTTTGCTCTTTTTAAAAAATGAAACATTAAATTTATGTAATTATTCTGATACTTACCATTTATTCTATTATTTCTTTGAGTATAATTAATAATTCAAGTCCCAATCTATTGGAATTATAAATATTAATAAATTTCCGATTTATCTTACAGTAATTTTTAACCCAGTTAATAGCAGAATTACAGTTCTATGAGGACATGCAATTAAATAGTGTATAATTATATTTTAAAAAGAACATGCATTGTTTTTAAAAAAATCCCGTGTAAAAAATTTATTTAACTTCATGCATTCCACGTTAAATATTTTGTACTTCAAACTTATTGCAACAAATGATTTAAAACTTTTTAATTTCAATTCAGATCAATATTAGTTCTTATATTCAACTAAGATATTCGTTTGGCATAAAAATCTTTCTAGGCTATAGTATTATTAATTTAATTTTAGCAGCTGAATTTAATGCTTTTAAAAAATTTTCAACCATTGAAAAATCCCACTTAAGTAAGTATTTTAGTTGCAGTGTTTGTTTTTTAAATACTTATTATAAATGCTTGATTTTCTGCACCTTTGTAGTAATTTAGTTTTTAATTTAGAAGTAATTAGAAAGCAACATTATTGGAATTTCTGAAAGGAAAAGCATAGCTATATATATAACCTTTCTATATTCAATAGTTTGCTGGGATTGATTTAAAATCAGTGCTCACATTGAGTAATCAAGTCAATTACTGTGTTAAACATTTTTTACAGCATTTCTTTAAAAATTGCAAATTTGTCTGCTGATTTATTATTTCAATATATAAGGATATAATTTTTTTAAAAAGAAATCCTTTGTGGGGCATATGCTATTTTTAAGGTTTAATAATTTTTATAATAAAAAGAAAATAATGTGTTTATAGAGTTTTGAAAATTTCTAATTTTATACAAGATATACATTCTAAAAATATTCAGTAAATTTTTGATACATTTTCGTTAATTTAAAGACCTGAATGTGTGTAGGTACATATTTTGAATGCATGGAAAGAAATTAGGACACACAAATGGTATTGTGATTTCTATCATATTTTCTTAGAAATGCTTGTTTTAAAGGCAGGAATCCCTGTAAAGATTTCAATTTAGTTAAAGCGTTTTGTTTTGTTTGCATAATATGTGGATTGGATTGTTTTCTTTTTATTTCCATTTTGAAAATTTTTCAAGAAAGTGTAAGTTGTAAACAGATGTTTGAAATGTAGTTTTCCAGTATCACTTTTAGAAATTTTTGCAAAAAATCTTACTTTTAAACTTGAAATGTAGTAAATTTTAATAGGTTGAATAGTTGAGAGGAATTGATTGAGATGCATATTGCTGTAATGCCTTTTGAATTATCTGAATGAAATTAAGTAAACTAAAACCTCTTGCATGTAATCTCTCTATGTATCTTTTCGTTGATAGGAAATTGCATACATTTCATGATCTCCCTGTCACAATTACGTTTTGTAGTTTTTCTATTCATAGTTTTCAGTATTTTTACTAGAAATTTCTTTGCATTTCCAAAATATTGAACTTTGATTTATTTCTTTAAAATAGACTTAACTGCCTTTAATGCCATCAGAAATTTGATTTATTTTTAGTATTTTGTCTCAAAATCAAAGAAATGGTTAAAATGTTTTTAGAATGGAGTATCAAAAGGTTGAATTTTTTTGTCTCTGAGTTTTCAGTATATCTGATGAAAAATAAGAAAACATTTTGCATGTAGCATATATCTGGATTTCTTAGTCCATCAAAGTTTGTCATAATGAACCATTTATGGTGCAGTGATTGCAAGATGTAAAGACAAATTTGTAATATTTCTTCCTATGTAAAATTCAGTACAATTTTCTCAAATTTTGACATTATTTCTTTGAATAACCTTCCTAGATCAAATGTCTTTTATCGTCAAATGATGATCAAGGCTAGCTTTTTACATTCAAATTAATTAAATGGATTTTAATTTGTTTGTGATTCTGTCTCCCCTTATTAATTTTACTTAAATATTATTTACACCTTTTAATAAGTTTCTTATTATGCAATTCCCAATTCTTTCTAGTCTATTCTCATGTCTTTATACAATACTGTTTGAATTAATTTGGACAAATGGTAAAAAACTATCTTTGCTGAAATCCTAACTTTTAACCACTTCTCTGGACTGGCACTCAGGCAACACTTTTTTCTACTTTATTCCTCTGTGTCCCATATTTTTTTCTTGTTAAGTGTGCAATATTTCTAAAAGATGTCTCTAATAATCGAGTAAAAAGATTACCAAAAATTTTTTAAGCCGGTTTCAAGGTGAGGTTTTACTGCATTTTTTAAGACCAGATAAGACAGGAACTTTCTTTTTACTAAATTTGTATATTCTAAGCTACAAACACTATTTCTTTTAAATTTGAAGCTTAAAATAGAAGACAAATGAGTGATTATGAGAGGCTCATAACAGAAAATAATTTTGTTATTGACTTGGATAGTAAGTCTGAAATATCTGTAAATGGTTCTGGAAGTAATGAAAGTTTGCTATTGGACGTCTCTTATGATGTAGATAGAATGAATCAGCATCTCACAAATTACCCAATAACAAAAAAAGAGGCAAGAAATAATACAAAAAAAAAATATTCTTTCATCTTTTAGATACATTATTATGAAATACTTTCGCATTTTATATCAGTAACTAGGCGGAAAATTATCTCATTTGAATTTCAAGCTTGATATTATAGATCACCTTATTGAAAGACATGGAACGGTTAATGAGGAAAAAAATGATGATCAGGAATTTTGCCCAGTCTCTTATGATTGACAGAAAAATAATTTTAGAAGTGATTTCTCCCACTGACAAAAAAATTGAGACCAACAAGGAAATGTTTTGTGCGTTTGTCGAAAAGAAACGATTTTGGAAAATAGGTGAAAAAGAAACATAATATTTTTGTCCCAATTGCGATGTTGGACTATGCTTGTATCCCTGTTTTAAAATTTACCACGCAAAAACAGAATTTTATGAGAATAATTAACTGTAAGTACAATAATATCTTTTTAAATCTAACATACATTTCTGTAAAGTGTTCTTTTGAGTTCGCTTATTTCTTCGGAAAAAAGTCAACTTTAATGAAAAATATGTTTTTCCAATGAAAATAAAAAGCATAATTCTTTAAGTTCAATATTTATTACATTTCTGACTGCTGATTTGAGTTGATATAATTGATTTCATCTTAAAAGTGTTTATGTCCAAAAATAAGCATATTTTTTGTAATGTGACAGAAAAAAAAGAAACACAGGTAAGTGGTTAATCATTACATACTGTAAGTAGACAGAAAGATCTCTATATTAGTACAAAGTATGTCCCTCTACAGCAGAAAGGACCTCTTCAACTAGTCTTGGTATGAATTCCTCTCGTGCAGTGCTCTTGTTCTTAACTTCCCTTCATCATCACACTTTTATAGCATTTTCTATCATTTGTTCTGTTGTCATACTCCTCTTAGATAAATGATTCTTGAAAATACGTCATAAATTCTCAATAGAATTTAGGTCTGGTGAATTACCAAGCCAATTAAGCATTTTTATTTTCCTCCATAAAAGTCTAGACCAATATCGAACTGGGACAAGAAGCCAAATCATGTTGAAACGTTCCGTCAAATGTTAACATGGAGGAAAAATTCTACTGAGTTATATTTCTATGTATTTGACATTATTCATTTTGCCTGTAAAAGGAACTAAGCTTCCAGTGCTATTTGTTCTGAAAAAAAAAAACCAAAACATCTGTTTAGAAGGGTGTTTTACAGTCTGTTTTATATGATCTGGCAACAGAGTTTCAACTTCACTTCGTTTAACTACACTTGATTTGTATCCCTTCCCAAATAAATGCATTTCATCACTAAAAAACACCGTTTTTTAGTCCTTAACCGTCCAGGGCTGGTATTTCTGGCCTATGCTAAACGTTTTTTCATCGTTTTCTGAGTTAGAAATTGCTTTTTCCTCGGTCTTGATGCCTTACAGCTATCTTCCAGAACTCTTTTGTATAGTTGAGGTACTCACTTCAACTCCATAATCCAATAAATTCCTTCAAAGGTCTGTGTTTGCCTTTGATTTATTTTGCCATTTCTTATTAGAATTTTATTAGTTCTTAGAATAATTTCTCCATCTGAGTTCTCATTTCCTTTTCTTTTCGCAGATGATGATCAGGAATCTTGAAATATTTTTAAAACTCTTGAAACGCTCAATTTTCCTGCACCAACTACCGTAGCTGTATCTCTCACAGTCATAGAAGTGTGTTCATTAAAAGCGATTATTTTAGAACGCTTCCCCCCTCTCAGAGTAATATCCATCTCTGAACAAATGCCACACGCGTTATGCGGAAGGCAAAATTATAACCACCAGCTACCACACTGAAAGGCTCGCAACTGAACTAATAATGTACTAAAACCAGTCAAATGAGTAAATTGTAGTCAAAGCAGATCCGCCACATTACTTCTGAGCAGATATAACTGGTTTGAGGTGGTTTGGGGTTATAACTGACTATCCCATACCAACTCAGACAAGAAAAAAAAATGCTTGTCCCAATTCAATCGAAAAGTATAGTAGATTGCTTAAATGTGGATCCTTGATTTTTTTTTATCTGGCAGATACTTTTTTGCATTTGTTTATTTCTCTTTCTTATTTCTTTATTTGCTAATTCATAATATTTGTTATCTGTTAAATTTAAAAAATATTCAGAATATTGTTGTATAAAAATTTGTCTCCAAAGTAAGTAAAAAATTTTGGTTATGGATATTTATTTTCTTGGAAATGAAATTTTTAATTTTATTTCTTGTCATTCATTTAAAAACAGTCCCACAAATTAACCTATATTTGCTGTTATACAGGCTCTTTAAAAATAATAAATTATTTAAATCATCCTTCCCGGAAAAATTGTTTTATAATTTCATCCACTAGAAAAGGGTTTTATTTCCATCTATAGATCAAAGTGAAATTTAATGCATGTTTTATACTTTTATCACACTCCAGTTGCAAGTAAGATTATTGGTTTGTCTTTACCCTATTGGGTATGTGTTCGATCATAAAATAAAATTGTTGTAGATGAAAAATTTTCATGTATAAATTCTGTCTCTTGTTTATATTTTAAACAAAGAGTGAGAAAGATTTGCTAATAAATTTACTAATTTTTTTTTTTTTTTGACTGTTCAATAAAAGCTTGTTTCAAACAGTCGATAATGGTTGGAAACCATGATGTTCAAGCACAAATATCAAAAAGTAGTTAAAAGAGTATAATGGTACAAATAAATTGTTAGTTGGTTTAACTGATACCAATGTTCAATTTGTTTAAAAAATGTATGGAGAATTTTATTTAAACACTTAGTGTTAAATAACTTAAAATGAAATTGCTTTAAAATTTACCTTGCATTATTGTGTAAATTAGTTATTATTATGTTTAGAAAAGGAAATAGTTTATGCATTAAAAAAAAAACAACTTTCTAAGCATTCAGACTCAGGATAGAGCTTAACCCTCCAAGCGGTCTGCACGTAAAATCCCGTCGCTGCTTTTTCTGCCTTCAAGCAAGATCCCCAAAAGCGGCCGAGCCGCATTCTTAAAGATACGGCTCAACCGCTTTTGAGAACCCCACCTGATGGCAAAAAAATACGTGTGGTGCATTTTCGAAGCATCTCCAGAATGGCAAGACTTTACGTGCAGACCGCTTAGAGGGTTAATGCATGCCTTTCGCAAATTTTTTTTAAAAAAAGTATACAAATAATTATTAAGCCTCTAGCTGCATAGTTATTGTTTCAAAGTAAATTCTGAAATTGCGTTAGTTTTTACGTATTAGTTTTATTACGTATTTCAGATCTACATATTAAATCCGCATTTTAGAATTAAAAAATACAATAAATTTTTGTAAAAGAGTTTTTATCTTAAAATATAGAATTAGATAATCAAATTATGAACATAAACAAGAGCAGCAGGGGTTGCACAGCTAATAAGTCGGAAAAACCCATGGAAATCATGGGTTGAGCAAATTTTGCTACATCTACGTTGTCCGTGGAAATTGCTGGATGTGCAGCGAGAAGGTTTAGGCAATTTTTCACATAATCTTTTCACACTTTTTTTTGGCCCCTGGTTTTTGTGAATTATTTTCAATGATTAAATTTTTGATAAATTTTGTAGAATGAATGTTTTTCTAGTAATCTATGAACTTTCAGATTAAGCTATTTTGTACTTTAAAAAATGCAGTAATAGTCTAGTAATTACTTTATAGACATCTTATGTTACAAATGGGATTATAATGTATTAAACGTTTTTTTTTTTTTTTTTTTTTTGGTATTATACTACTTCTAGTCTTGTTAATAGAAACAAGATTAATGTTTTTATAAGGTAAAAAAAATATATTGCCTTAATTTTTGTGCAGATTTATTTTAATTATTTATATAACAAAAAAGAGAGGTTAAGGATTTTCTTAATTATCTTTTATTTTTATTGAGAAATATTATGCATGATTTTTAAGCAGTATATTTCTTTTAATATCACTTTATTACTTTTTATAATTTCTGAAGTAATTTCAGACTTTTACTTGAAGAAATAGCCTTTGCTTTAATACCGATAGTGTTCAGCATTGGCACTATACTGTGTGAATAATATTTGGAACCTTTTATTTATAACTGTCTTGTAGTGCATAAGTTCATACAGAATCAAATATAATCCATAGTTTATGCTCTGAAGCATTAAAAACACTGAGTTTAATTATTGTAATATTAAAAAATATTGATATATATTTCTTTTATTTTATAGTTTTTGATTCTGAGCTGTCATTGAGGTCTATTCTATCATTTGTTGTTTGCTGGCCTTAATTTGGAACTCTTGTCTTATGAACTCACTACAAGTATTTTATGTAAAAAATATTTTTTTAAACTTATAAAACATTTGTAAAAAATTAGTATAATTTTCTAAAGCAGATTTTTCCTTATTTTTTATATAATTAATGCATTTTAGTGTTGTATATAGTTTACATTTGAATATGTGAATAATTTTGATGATGCATTTCAGTATTGTATGAGAAGATAATGTCATCATATTAAAAAATAGTTGTTTTTAATGTAATCGCATTAAAACATAGAAAACTTTTGTTTTACATAGAATCATGAATGTATTATTTGGTAGGTAAAAAGAATTTGTCCTTTATTAGCTAACGAGGAAAACTTTGATTAAAATAGATGCACTCCTGCCAATTTTTATGCTTTGTACACAAAATTTACACTTTTCATCCTTTCGTTATGCTTTTACCTTTAAATCATTTGTTTTTACGCTTTTTCGCAAAATTTCCATCATCTGCTGAGGAGTTAATTTATTGTTGTTAGTTAACAATGTCTGATAAATAAGTAGACAAAATAACCCAAGGAACCTGATGCTGTTAATTTTTTTAAAACTATGTTTTGTCCCTCTTGCATATCATATTTTGTTGTTTATTGGTGCTTGATTGATTCAAAAGCAAGGTTTCGTTAAATGAAGAAACCTCTCCCCCCTTCTTTATTGACTTGCTATAACTCATTTTGTGCTTTGCTTATGTCTGTATAATTTATGCTGTTTTTTTTTTAATGGCTGAACGATTTGTTTCAATATGTATGTCATGTTCAGTTGCCAGAATAGGTAAATTTGTTAGCCTTAACGTGGACATAGTCTTTTCCTCTTTGTGCATTTGATTTAGGCATTTTGACTAGAATTAATAGTAATTCAATGCAAATGAAAATTAAAGAAATAAATTAGCCACCGAACACATCACCAAGTAGCCAACAATCTAAAGAAAATTTCAAAAAGGCATGCTTTTGCTGCGAGAGCTATTTTGTCTACACCGTAATGTTCACACTGCAACTGATACGACCGTTAATAATGTTCCCGGGTCTCGGGGGAAAGGACCCCTAATCGGAAGATGGGCAAGATGACCAGTCGGAGATGTAGGCAATTATCCAATTTTTTCACCGATATGACGCAAGTCACGCGGTGTCCCCGCTATCCCCTTTTCCTCCTCTCGCTCTCCTTATCTTGGCGACGATTCGGGGGAGGGAAGACTACTTCTCCGTTCGCGCGCTTTTTCACTGTTACGCAAAACTGGACAATTTTCTCATTCACTCTAGAGCGCAAAAACGTTTCACTTCAATAACTTATTTTCTCTATTTTGTTTTTCTAAATTGTAAGGCTATTTTTAAATTGAAACAAATGCGTATTAAATTTAAACTCTCCTATTTCTTAGGTAATATTAACCGTATTAGATATTTTCAATATAAAAAATCGGATTGCTTCAACTTTTTAATACAATGTTCTCAAATAAGTAAATTTTTCAGAGCAGTGGGCCATGACCGGGCCACTTAAAAAGGCTCGTTGGGCCGTAGGTTGAGTATCGCTGGTGTGGACCAACACACTGTGCACTAACATTCTATTTTTCTTAACCTGCTATGTCATCAGGAAATCGGTACTTATTTTTCTACAACTATTTAAAGTTCTGCCCATTCATTCGACGTATTACAAATTTTATTTTGAGAAATGAGTAAGAAATTTTGCTTGATTGATACGAGGCCTGCAGCCGTCCCTTGTTTTGGCATGCTACGATCGTCCCCAATTGGGGTTGTGTATTTTAAAATAATTTAAAGATTGAATTATTTTTCTATATTTTTAATTGTATAGTCATTACTTTCTTTTATTTAACTAATAGTGACTTTTTTTTAATGTATGCTCTTCAGTAGTGTATAAGAATTATTATTTACGTTGAACGGTTCAAGGTTTTTTTTTTTAGTTCAATTTTAATTCTTATAAGGATATAGGTAGTGGGTATGCTCGAGACCGTAAGGCTTGGGTTTGATGCTCCATGCCACCAAATACCCTCAGAGTACGTGCTCGTTAAATCATCGGGTCCGATAGTCATGTGGGCGGTCGCAGCAAAAACCACAGGGTCTGGAGAATATTTTTCTCCCCTCCAGTTCCATGCGTAAATTGTGGAGGGGGTGTCGCCATCTATCAAGTAGTCCAACCTGTCTCAGACTCGTGACAACTTTCATTCCTTCCCTCCGGGAAGGACACGGCAACAAAAACATAAGGATAGTTAGAATTTTAAGTTGCCATTATTTATATTAAACAATTATGTGTTGAACTCTTTTAATACCTCTTTAAAATGTTTATTGACAGTATGTATATTTTTATTTTAGGAACATTTCATTCATTATTATAGCATGGAAAAACCCTCTTGTTTCTCTTTGTTAAAGTCTGTTAAAAAAACAACCAGTGTTTTCAAACATACTGACATTTTCATGTGCAAAATAATTTTGTGGACTATTGTTTCCTCTCATGTGCTTCTCTCGAGAAGGTCTTGTAAGATTTTTATCTGAATAAAAAATCCCACTTTTTAGATATAAAGTGTGTTCTGCATTTTGTCTCCTAACGAAAATGAACCATTTTTTGTTCCCGAAGACGTGTTTGGTTCAACGTCTTAGAGGGTAGGTGAGTGCAGTTTTAAGCCACATACATTGTAACAAATGACAGCCCCCGCGCCACAGAATGGGAAGCAAGTCTAAGTGCCATCATATCAGCAACCACAATCTTGCATCACTGAATTTACGAAACAATCGCCATTTTTGACCTGCACCGAAAGGGTGAAATGGAAAGTGTCAGCGATGAGTGACAAAAACAAAATGCTCTCCAAAAGAAGGTAAAGTTTTTCTCGACTCGATCGAGCACTCATTCTTGCCTGTGATCTGAGTACTGACCCTGTGTGATCACTTCCGGTATTTTCAAAAGAGCGGTTAAGTACAAATTTCGGTTTTTGTGATAAAACGAGAAAAGTTTTTTTTTACAAAAGAAGGGCAAAAATAGCTTATAGAATGTCTGTTTCATTTTACAATCACTTGTTTATCACTGTGACCTTTGAACTACATAAAACTTGCGTGAGTAAGTGAGTGGTCTTGGAAGCATACTCACAACATAGCCGAGCTATTTGCTCATGATCTATTTCCTTAACCCTCTAATCGTTATGCACATAAAATCCTGCCATACTGGAGATGCTTTGAAAATACACCACACTTATTTTCTTATCTTCAAGTAAGATTCTCAAAATCGTTTGAGCCGTATTTTTTCCGCCCCCCCCCCCTTAAAGGTTTTAACATTGTGAAAGATAATTAGGGATGATTACGGCAACACAATAGACACTGACAGGAAGTTTTATGGCTCGCGGGGAACCCCTTTCTTACCCTGGAGCAATCGTAACAAACAGGGAAGAATCTCCCCTCAGTGTACGAACCCCTTAGGCTCCCTTAACACCAAACGATTCCGATTTATTCACCATCAAACTCTGATCGACCAGGATTTGGCTTTGTAATTTTCCGCTCAAGTAAGCCAAGATTCGCTTCACACCAGCCGAAACCGATTCAATCCGCCGTTAATCTCCTTCACCGATTTGTCAGGTCAGATTTTCTTCACTCATTCACCAGCAGCCGGGATCAATTTCTTAAAGAAAAAGGGAATTCAAACAAATAGAGTGTTTTTTTTTATGTTTTGGGGGAGAAAAAATTAAATATTTATAAGAATGCTAAAATGCTCCATTTTTTTTTACTACATAGATCTCAAATTTTGTTATATATTAGATGAATCAAACAAAATGTAAATGGCATGTAAAATATTTAATTCAGTAATGTATTAGAAAACCATTTTTAAATATATAATAAAAAAAATGGTTGTTATATGCTACAAAAGCTGTAGTATATAACAACATTTGAAATGCTTTTTAAAAACGTTAGATATATCATTTGTAAATGTTTGCATTATAATATAATTACAATACATATTTATTATTACTACTTTTCAGACTGTAATTACATTTGATACTAACAGGGAAAATATAAAAATAAAAAACCGTTCTTATATTTTTTGTTTTATGTATTTCAATTTGAAAATGAATGAATAAGGATACAGTTGTGAAATTAATAGCTTGATACCTTAATCGTCTTAAAACATTAAAAACAGCATCCATATTCGACAGCAACTGATGAAAGAAGGATTGACCCGTTGGCGGTGTGAAAGCAAATCTTGGTTCATTCAGAATCGCTGTGAATTGGAATGATTCGACTGACTCGGAATCGTTTGGTGAGAAGGGAGCCTTAGTAGCTAGTTTTTGTAAGCTTGATTTGTGAGATTTTATTGTGTTTAAATTAAATAAATTCTTTGATGTATTTTTCACACGATATAACCATTTTTTTTTTAAGTTTTGAAAAGTTCCAATCCATATGTAAAAAAAGATTATATATATTCACTTTTCGTTTTATATTTTCAAGCTTTAACAAATTGGGGTGTGGGAGGGTAATTTGCTATTTTATATAGTTGGACAAATTACTTTTTAAGTGTCTTTGCATGGTAAACTCACATTTTTTCCTTCCCCTTAAAATTATCAAACGGAATTAAATTTTATAATATATCTCTAACCTTCTAAAAATATCTATAACTGTATTCTATTGCTTCAGTTTTCTTATTTTAACAAGCACTTTCTACTTTTAAAACATGATTGTGATAAGATGTCAAAAAAATTAATAAAAAAAACGAACGCGCTCTTCAAAATTTAAAACCTTTTAAAGTTTAAATACTAAAAAAGAAAAATTTTTAAACTTCTACATCAAATTATTTGAAAAAACTTCTTACGCATTAATGAAAATCGCAATGAAAAAAATAATTTAAATCTATTAGTTTTCTCTCTTCTAATTGCACTGCCAGGTGTTAGTGGCATCTTATGTACAGTCCCTAGTTTTGTATTGTTATGATATCGACTTATATTTGAATTTTAAGTGCTTGAACTTCAATGTACTTCAAAGAGAATATGATTGAGGGTTTTCCAATAAATTTATACTTTTAAACTTGACTGTTTGAATAAATAGTAATCAAAAGTATCTTGAAAAATTGACAGTTTACGCATATAAATAAAAATAAAGATCAATTTTTTTAAAATTCAAGTTTAAAAAAATATCTATTTATGCAAAATCCCTCAATATTTATCTTCTTTTAAAGGCTAACTATAGAACAAGTAATTAAAATCTGGATATTTTTTTTGTCATCTTAACCATACAAAACTAGGAATTTTATATTAGTAATTTCATTTGAAATTTTGAAAAATATATATATATATATTTACGTAGCTCACATACACAGTTAAAAATTATTTACCGTAACTACTTACAATTCTTTGAATATAATATTGAATTCAAATTTTAATATATTGCATCTTTAGCACTTTTTAAAATATTCCGTAAATTTTGTACAATTCGGTTGAAAACTGCATGTTATGAGCAAAAAATATGATGAATATACAGGGTTATCAGAAGTGAATGACCCGATTACAAAATTTAATAATTCCCAGATGAATAAAAAGGAAATGATAATTAAGATGTCATTGTAAAGATGAAATATGATTTTGTATTTCTTGACGTTTTTAAAAATGTTCAATGTGACTTCCTTTGGTCACCCGTATAATATCATTGCGAACCTGGACTCTTGCCTTTACAGAGGCATCCAGTTTCCTGGAACTCTTTACACCATCTTCTTACTCTCTTAGATGTTGGTGCATTTCTATGGTATTTTCTCCGAAATTCACGCTGAACCGTGATTACTCTCTCTGACAGATTGTTTGCAAACGAGAGCACACAAAATGATTTTGAGTATTTGAATAAATTTGAATTTTCCTTGCGTATTCCATGCAAAATATCTTTAACCATGTGGGGTTTATACTTCTTCCCTAACTCTGTTGGAGATGAAAGAGAGCAGGTGCGGTCAATATACACTCATGGACAGAAAAATTAGAGCACCAAGAAGGAGTCGTCAAAATGAAACGAAATTTTACATACGTAATGACTATTTTAATATAAGTAAATGATTATAAAATCAAAAAGAAAAGGATTATATATTTATTTTGGACAAAAAGGCAGAAGAAAGAATTTAATACCCTGTTGAACCCCCTCTAGCATGAATGCACGTTGCGATACGATCGCGCATTAAGACATACAAGTTCGGTATGATGTCTTGAGACATTTCGTTCCATATTTCCTGTAACCTTGCCTCTAGTTCGTTCAAACTCGTAAGATGCCCAACTCGCCGTCCCAAATGATCCCAGATATGCTCGATTGGAGACAAATCTGGGAATAGGGAAGGCCAAGGAAGGGTAGTAATAGTGCGGAGACACCCTTGCCGTGTGAGGCCGAGCATCGTCTTGTTGAAAAATGGCTCCTGGGAGCCGTTGCATGAATGGCAATACATGTGGTTGTAGGATGTCATGGACATTCCACTGGGCTGTCATGGCGCCACGGACCAATACTAAGGTTGACTGTGCATTGTAGGCAAGGGCACCCCATATCATCACACCAGCTGTGAGAGTGGTATGTCGCTGCAAAGCAAAGGCAGGATTGAGGAGTTCACCACGGGGGTCTCCACACACACACACAATTGTCATCACTGTTGAGATTGAATTTGGATTCGTCGCTAAAGACCTGGTTCCATTCCGCTGCAGTACAGTTTCCTCGTGCGCGGCACCACTCCAAACGGAGGCGTCGATGGTTGGGTGTCAAGGACAGCGAACGTAATGGGCGCCGTGATTCCAAATGTCCTTCAACCAGGCGTCTTCGTATGGATCGAGAAGACACAGGGGCCCCAAGTGAAGGTTCTAAGGAGGTCTGTCGAAAGCGTCCTGAGCCTGGTCTTCGTGTAAACGACATCTCTCGGATCCACTGGTCCCAACACCTCCTCACAACACTATCAGAGCGGCCTAATTGACGAGCTACTCGCCTAGGTGACCACCCTAGTTTACATCATGCCGATGATTCTCCCCCTCTCAAACTGCGACAGCTGCTCATATTGTCTTTGAAAACGGGGTAATGGCATGTCTACCTCAGCTCTTCTCTTGTAAACGATTCAGCACACTCAAGCAAGCTTTGGTTACCTGTTTTAGACTGCACGGAGAACGACTTTAATCGCCCTCTACCGGCTATACGTAATGCGCAATCACGCTGCATTTCTAATCATTTGCACATCTCCCCGACATGTACTTTCATGACAAATTTTGTTACAATCCCGCAATTATTTCTTGGTGCGCTAATTTTTTTGTCCATGAGTGGACGATGCTAAAATTTGATTTCGTAGTGACATATTGCTCCAGACTTTAATGATGTATCCCATTGTCTGATACATTTTGAATGTCACCTTAATTATTATGTGATACATTGCATTGCTATTGTATGAGCTGTGTGTGTCTTTTACGATAGTGTCGATTTTATGTGAGTATTTTTTCATTGTTCTTCATTTAGTTTTTTAATTGCTTTTTTTATTTCTCAGTGCAATTAATGAGAATTTCGTTAATTTTCATTTGAATTCAAACTATATAGGGAAATTGACTTCTGTGGGGGGATTTGTTCAGGCAGAATGAAATATTATGTTTCTCATTGCGTCAGAATTGAACGGTGTTGATTTTTTATGTTTGAAGTTTAAATATTTTGTATTTTTATTATTTTTTTTAATGTCTTGCAATTTTATATGTTTTAAATGTAACCTTCTTATTTTAAATCAATCAGCTTCCACAGTGTCTGATGCATTTTTAAAGTAGGCATTCACTTTAATTGTACTGCGCCACAACAACGCGTGACAGGGTATAGCTAGTGTATTATAAAAATTAAAAAAAACATGTATATGCATTGGTTTTAAAAATTAACAGCAATTTATATTTCAAACAAGATGATGTGCAATGCTTTGAATGATTTTCTAATGAACAATTTGCTAATGAATTCATTTAAATGAAAACGAATTTAAAACACAGTGTTCAGACGTATATAATGAATAACAATTTTTCAATTCAAAAACATAAGAGGATAATTTCCAGGAGAAAGTACTAAGCATGCATGATTAAAAAACTCCTAAGAGTACTATAATAAATCAGAAGGCTTGCTTCACACAGTTATAAATAGTTAAATGTTTTTCTTCCCTTTCAAATGGGGTTGCGGATTTGTAATTATCATTTGCCGACTAAAGACTTTCCCCTAGAACTTTAGCGTGGCATCATATAGGTGGATACTAATTGCCTCAATGTCATTTTGATGCCTCTAGTATATGTATGCATATATTTAATAAAAATCAATGAAACAAAAACATTGACAGGAGCTTAAAGAAATTTAATACAAATTTTTTAATTTTTTTGAAAACAAAATATTTATTGAGGTTTTGGAGAATAATGTGATATTTTTCTTTGAATTGTCATTTTTAGCATCAAATTGTCCGATGTCGTCTATTTTGTTATTCATTTCACCATGGGAATGAGCTTCTAAATAACTTGCATGATGTTCCTCATTTCGAATGACGTGGGAACAGGATCTGTATTATTAATTTTATTTTTGTCCTCGAGATCTGCCTCAATGATAACTTTTAGCTTTGAATAAAATCCAAAATGTCTTTGTCTACCATCATTGGGGCACATTATCATCATCTATTGCAACCAATTCTCCTGATGTTTTCCCAATTGGTGTTTCGTATGGAGCGAATTTTGTTAAGAAAAAAAGCGCATACAGTAGTTTATCGGAATTGGTTGTATTATTTTGTGTTTCATCTTAAGCCTTACTCGCATTTTATTGCATATACATAAAAACCTTTCTGTCAGAAAATATACACTTGGAGCACTTACTAAATTACATAAATTTTAAGCTAAAACTCTTTAGTAAGAAATACTGTAATCTTTTATATATAAATTGCATATAGCATGTTGATCTACTTTAAGTATTTTTTAAAGTATATTTTTCCAAGTGTACAATAGGGTTCCCCCAAAACTCCTATTGTGTTCTAAGTGTTCCATGATTCGATAAAATTTCAAGACAACTGCCTTAACACAAGAACGTCCGGGTTTCGAGAACCCTTAAACGTCCACCACAGTGTCATTTCGATCCCGCGATGTAAAATATATAAAGTAATTGTTTTAACTAATTAATTGCAGGACTACTGTTCAGTAGCGTTTAGTATTTAAGACTTTTTAATGTTATTTCATGTAATTATATCATATATTATGTTATAAAAAACTGACGTTGACATTATGTTTTGCGAAACTCATTGGGTCACTGCTTTGTCGCAAAACATTTTGAGTCTCAAATTTGCCAGGAACATTACCATTCTATGCCATCCCTTGCGACATATATATCAGGATTTACTGAAATATTATCAATCTGCACTTTCTTCAGATTCTTCGCCGTCACTTTCATTCAATCTTATGTCTTCATAGGAATCTACATTAGAGCCGATTCTCTCATTCTCAGAAAGCTTTCGCAACAAATTAGCAATTTCATCAGGGCTTAGACCTTTTCTAAGAGCCATCGTTCCATGGTGTCCGCTCTGCACGAAGTTCGAAAATCGAATGGAATTTTTTTTATGAGCAGATAACCAGATGCTATGTAACGAAACACTTGAACGCAAACAATTTTAGTATAATTGATTCATTTCTACTTTGAACTCAATAACACTGCATTCAAGGTCAAAAAAATGTGCGATAGAACTTTGGGAAGTTTGTTTTCCTATTAGTATATATTATACTTAGTGAACTATATTTTGTTGAATGGCAGCTTTTTATACTGATAAATTGCCTTGGTGTTGAAATGACACCAATGGACGTTCTAGGTATATTTAGTTGGAGAATTACTCCTAAAAGCTTTTTCTGTGTAATCACTAGGTAAAATGATTAAAAATCACAAAAAATTTTCAAATTCCCTTCAAAAATGCGGAGAGTAGAACAAAGTAAACAAGCTCTGGTGTCAAATTGACACCGACGAACGTTCTAGTGTTAATATAGCTGTCACTGTGTGTGTGTATATATAACTCCGAAAAAGTGTACTGCCTTTATAACAAACACAAATTAGGAAGATCTTTTGATTTGCGATTGCTTACATCAAGTGCTTCTCGTTCTGTGAGGGAGCTAGAAGTCTTTGTTGTCTCTACTAAATGCCTTAATCATGAAACAAGCAACGAACTTTGATTGCTTGGACCTTTCTAGACAAGATCTTGATTCCTTTCTTAGATTCACAATCTTTGCACCTTGTCTAGCAGCTCCAGGGACATCTTAAGGCCAGGGTCTTTTTCACAATGGGAGCCTTGTCTCGTTTTCCACTCAGCCTTAATAATAATCATGATTCGAAAAATTTCAACGGTCAAATGTTATTTCCAGTTGTATTCTCTGAAAAAGTAGGACGGATTTTGGATGATATGTCCACTGGCTACACATGTGATGACCGTCGTCTCCAGTGCCGTTTTTAACCTTTCCGGCGCCCTAATCACTTTGTGACATCTCTCGCGTTCTTCCTCTAACATAACCTCTGTTTTCTTTGACGGACAATATTAATGGCAAATCTTTTCCAACCCAAATCCAAAAAGTGAAATGCAAGTGTAGATGCAAATAAGATAGCCTTTAAAAAAACAGAAGTTTTAGTAAGCGGGATGGCAATTTAGAGAAAGTTCTGTTTGGAAAAGGTAGAAGTGTAATTTGACGGCCTACCAAAGAATCACGGATATCAATCCATTACTACAAGGTGCATACTATTGCACGCGAGCCCAACAGCCTATTTGAAAGTGATTGAACCGTTGAGTATTCAACCAAGGTAGGAAGATTATATTCTGAACGCTAGTATATTATTGAGACGAGATTAGGCGGATATAATATATTTATATTGATAAGTGATCTAATTGCGCGATCTGAGTTAGTTAAGACTCGTATTTTGGTTTATTCTCACTTAATATAAGTTTGTTCGTTATCTAACAAGGAGAGGGCACGACTAAGGAAATTCATTTGGGATCGAGACTTGGTGTAATAGTAGTACTCCTTTAGGGTGTTCACCCCT
Organism: Trichonephila inaurata madagascariensis; assembly: GCA_019973955.1. Classification (NCBI taxonomy): domain Eukaryota; kingdom Metazoa; phylum Arthropoda; class Arachnida; order Araneae; family Nephilidae; genus Trichonephila; species Trichonephila inaurata. The sequence continues at coordinate 38,394 of BMAV01016197.1, read as the reverse complement.
CAATGTAATTCCGTCGAATGGCCAGTCAATTCGGAGAAATCAGCCTTCGAAATTCATGCTTAGCTTTTATACAATTAAATTTTAATTTTCCGCAACGAGTTCGTAGCTTGATTGGTAAATCGTCTGCTTTTTTTATGCTGGAGGTTAGGGTTCGATTCCACGCGATCAACTTTTTTAATCAATTCATTTAATTATTTTTTTTTAATTAAATAGATTTATTTATGAAAGGTTTATTAAATATTAAATGATATTTTTTGTAATTATTTTGTATATTATAAAACAAAAAAATTACTTTGATTATTTTACAATTTTATAAAATATTTAATAAGTCCTTTTCAAATAAATTCATTTAATTTCAAAAAGTTTATTTAAATAATTTTAATAAATTTATTTAAATAATTTCTATAATAAATTAATAATAATTTCAATAATAAATCCTAATTTTAATAATAAACAATAATTTTAATGATAAATTAATTTTAATTATAAATTAATAATAATTTTAATTATAAATTAATAATTTTAATAATAAATTAATAATATTTCTTATTAATACTAAGGCTTAATAGTAATTAATTAGTTATAATTAATAGAGATTAATTAAAGTTAATAAATAATACTTAATTAATATAAATAGTGATTAATTATAATAAATATTAATTTATTTACTAATTTTAATTATTAATAATCTTTATTAATAATTATTTTAAATATTTTTATTTAATAACTATTTTTAATACTTTTAATTAATAATAATTTTAAATATTTTTAATTAATAATAATTTTACTAGTAAAAAATTTAAGTTATATATTTTAAATTTTTTTATTTTGTAAAATTCAAAATAATTACAAAAAATATCATTTAATATTTAATAAACCTTTCATAAATAAATCTATTTAATTAAAAAAAAATAATTAAATGAATTGATTAAAAAAGTTGATCGCGTGGAATCGAACCCTAACCTCCAGCATAAAAAAAGCAGACGATTTACCAATCAAGCTACGAACTCGTTGAGGAAAATTAAAATTTAATTGTATAAAAGCTAAGCATGAATTTCGAAGGCTGATTTCTCCGAATTGACCGGCCATTCGACGGAACTACATTGAGGGGTGAACACCCTAACAGAGTACTACTATTACACAAAGTCTCGATCCCAAATGAATTTCCTTAGTCTCCTTGTAAGTAATCTAAGTTAAATTCTTAATAAAGGTCATATTAAGAATTCTAAAAAGTCTCATCATTCCGAGAATCCCACACCTCTAACTTACGCGGAAACCCCACGACATGGCTATCGAACGATGGCTATGTCGCAACTTCAAATTGTTTCATCCCCTATTTCCAGAGAACCCCCTCCTTCAATTCTTACCCTGCCAGTTTTGCTTTGGGAGGGATGTTTACTTAACTCTCTTACTACACTCATGGACAAAAAATTAGTGCACCAAGAAATAACTGCGGGATCGTAATCAAACTTGACATGAAGGTACATGTCGGGGAGATATGATATGCAAATGATTAGAAATACAGCGTGATTGCGTATTACGTATAGCCATTATAGGGCGTTTAACGTCGTTCTCCGTGGAGTATAAAACAGGTAATCAAATCTTGTTTGAGTAAGCTGAATCGTTTACAAAGGAAGAGCTGAGGTAGACATGCCATTACACCGTTTTCTATCGCAAATTCAAAGGGAGACAATCATCGGCATGATGGAAGCTGGGTGGTCAGCTAGGCGAGTAACTCGTATATTAGGCCGCTCTGATTGTGTCGTGAGGAGGTGTTGGCACCAGTGGATCCGAGAGATGTTGCTTACACGAAGAGGAGGCTCAGGAAGCTTTCGACAGACCAGTCGTCAAGAAGACCGCCACATCGTAAGAAATGCACGCGTGCAGCCAACTGCTTCATGGGCCGCCATCCAGGCTCAGGTAGCACCTTCACTAGGGGCCCCTGTGTCTTCTCGATCCATACGAAGGCGCCTGGTTGAAGGACATTTGGAATCACGGCGCCCATTACGTTCGCTGTCCTTGACACCCAACCATCGACGCCTCCGTTTGGAGTGGTGCCGCGCACGAGGAAACTGTACTGCAGCGGAATGGAACCAGGTCTTTAGCGACGAATCCAAATTCAATCTCAACAGTGATGACAATTGTGTGTGTGTGTGGAGACCCCGTGGTGAACTCCTCAATCCTGCCTTTGCTTTGCAGCGACATACCACTCTCACAGCTGGTGTGATGATATGGGGTGCCCTTGCCTACAATGCACAGTCAACCTTAGTATTGGTCCGTGGCGCCATGACAGCCCAGTGGAATGTCCATGACATCCTACAACCACATGTATTGCCATTCATGCAACGGCTCCCAGGAGCCATTTTTCAACAAGACGATGCTCGGCCTCACATGACAAGTGTGTCACAAGACTGTCTCCGCACTGTTACTACCCTTCCTTGGCCTTCCCTATTCCCAGATTTGTATCCAATCGAACAGATCTGGGATCATTTGGGACGGCGAGTTGGGCATCTTATGAATTTGAATGAACTAGAGGCAAGGTTACAGGAAATATGGAACGAAATGTCTCAAGACATCATACCGAACTTTTATGCCACAATGCCTGATCGTATCTCATCGTACGTTCGCGCTAGAGGGGGTTCAGCAGGGTATTAAATTCTCCGTTCTTTTGCCTTTTTCTAGGGACATTATAGATAAGTTCTCCCGTATTTCAACTATTAGTCCTACAAACTTGAATTTTGGTGGACACATTGTGATATGGTTGCTCTATGGTGACCATATCTTTGATTGTCAGCGTGAATTAGAGGTGTGGGATTGTCAAATTCAATAGACATTTTAAAATTCCTAATATGACTTTATTAAGAATATAACTTAAACATCTAATAATTTAGATTAATTTTAATAAATGAGAATCTAATAAACTAAAGACACAGCAATAGTTAAACTGGATCGTGTAACTTAGACCACTTATCTAAATAATTATATTATCCGCCTACTTTCAATTCGGATAATATTAAAAGTCCTAATATCAAATAATCAGTCCTACCTTAATCCAAAATAAGATTCTATCACGGTACGAGATGTCTGGGCGCACGTGCAATGATATGCACCTTGTATCAATGGCTGAATATCCCGGTAACTTTTTGATAGACCGTCAATTCACACTCGTATCTCTTCCAAACATAACTTTACCCTAGATTGCCATTCTGCTTACTGAAACTTCTGTTCTTTTAAAAGCTATCTTATTTGCATTTCACTTCTTGGATTTGGGTTGGAAAAGATTTGCTATTAATCTTGGCCGTCAAAGAACCCAGAGGTTATGTTACAGAAAAGACGCTTGAGCCCGTCACAAGGTTCTCATAAAGATCCGCTACAAAAGAAGGATTGTGAAAATTGAACCATAAAGAGGGTTGCAAGGGGTTAAGAAGCGCGTTGGAGATTAATATTTTCCCAGATTTCATGGATTAGAGTTCCTTTAAGAATGAGTTTTGTGAAATCCCCCCTCCCTCTCAAAAAGAAGGTTGAGAGGGGTTAAGGACGTTATAGATAAATGTTTCCTGATTTTGAACTGTTATACCCATATACTTAAAATTTGGTAAGCATGTTTCTTTTGCTGAAGATCCGCTACGAGCGGATTTTACTAAAATCGACTCCAATGGGGAATTTCTGGGGTGCATTGATAAAAAAGCATTCCTGTTTTTGAACTACTAAACCTGCAATAATGAAAATTGGTTTGTATGTTTCGTTTATTGAATTGAAATTTGCTACGAACGGGTCTCAAGATAATCGACCCTTAAAGAGGTTTATGGGCTTATTGATAAAAAAAAAATTTCCGTTTTTGAACTGTTATACTTAGACTTTAAATTTGGCAAGAATTTTTATTTTGTTGAGTATATATCCACTATAATTGGGTTTTGCAAAAACCAACTTTGGGGAAGGGCTTACGGAAGTGTGAAAGATAATTCTAATTAAGTTTTAGACATTATTATATATATTTAGAAGTCCTGTACTTTTTTTTAAATCAAAAGGTGAGAGTTATAATAAGGTTTTTTTAATACAATCAAATGGTTAATGATCAGTTAATCAGCGAAGCAGGCGGGTAACGGCTAGTATATCATATATAATTAGGTGCTTATTGTTTTCTTAAAGCAAAAAAGTCTGTATAAATAGCAGAAGCAGTCGAAGGACTGTTAAGGGACCTCAGTCGTGTGTTTCTAGTCAGGGTAGGACTTTCAAAATTTTGGTGGTCCGTGATGGGAGTCTGATATATAAAGGGGAGCACGGCTTTCGAAAATTTAAGAACCACTGCTCTAAAGGGCAGAAATGCTTTTCTTGTGATTCGCTAGACGGTGGTACGTTAGCCATAATGCTCCCAAATCTTCCTAGTGTGTATATGCCTTGGCCTACCACCTTCATTCATTGTAATTTTACACATTTCTTTGTTTCGGATTTGTACGATCAACGTATGTTATGCACTAGCAACTTTTCTGGGTCATCTATGACATTTGCGTAGGGGGCTTCAAGCAGTCTTAAGACGTCCCTAAGTAAACAAGGTCACGAACTCGTGGTCGATATTGCTTCTGTGGAGTCGAGGATTCGAGTTCTGATTTCACTGAAGGCCAACCGTGTAGAGGGTATCATCTCTTCATTTACTCGCTCTAGATTTGTGGGAGGTAATGAGTGATGACCCAAGCTAGCCATAATAAAACCAATTTATAAATATCCATTCAAATATTCAAAGACAGTTTTACGCTATGAAGGAAATCAGGAGTGATATAACGTAACCCTAAATTCTATGTAAATAAGCGCCTGGAATCCTAACCACTTAGCTTTCAGTAACGTTATCCATCACAGGCTAATACATATTAGATCTATCGATGCTCAGAATCATCACGTTGGCGTGGTGTAGAAGTTTTGAGAGACGGGTGCCTGGTCACTTGATTAGGGTTCAGAATACCGCCAAGTTTTTTCGCGGGGCTGAACTTGCTGCAAAACATTGTTCTCAGAGTGGTCAACGAATAGCCCTCGCTCTGTGTGAGTATGTGTGTGCGACGTCTAAGAAAAACTCCCCCAGAACAATTAAAAGGGAACTTTTTCTTGGACAAATATTTTTGGCGCGTACCTGAATTCGCTAACATCTTCATTTCCTCTAATGATATGAATGAGAAACACAATCGTTTCAACTCAGTACCATGGGTGTGTGAGTGTCGGAAGGAAGATTAGACACATTCAAAATAACTTCTGAACAACAATTCAAATTCTGTAAACCAAGTTAAGAAATGCACCAATTACTAAATATGGAAAGCAATAGTGAGGTAGATGCGAAACTAGAAGACTTAATAAATCGTCAAGGCAGTACACCTTCTAACTCCAAGCGACCTAATCCAATTGGATTCTTAATTGACCAAATCGTCAATCTTCATATTACACTAATAAGCTACAAAGTGCTCACGCTTAACTTCACCTTAAATCAATCACTGTTATCCGTTAGCAGTCGAATCTCTTTCTCTAACTCGAAAGTTTAATCTTTACATACAAGTCTCTTAATTTACACAATCATATCTTCTTCGGAGGAGGAAGGTTTATAATTGAATGATTTTTAAATACCTAATACTCCCCAAGATGATTATTATTGGATGGAACGCTGATAGACCCGTTACACCTGTAATAAACTTTCAAAATACGATAGGTAGTTATAATATACTTACAGAAGAGTATACTGCTTAAGAATTTACCGTAAAATCCGGCGTATAACGCGCACCCATACTTTCAAGCAGCATTTTTTAATTTCTAGGTATATTCGCCTTATAACGCGCACCCTCTTTCTTAACACGCTTTTATGAGTTTCACTTGAATGTAACGGAATCTTTGAACTCAATTTTTAACCACTTAAAAAAGTCAGATTAATTCGAAATTTTATACATTTGTCAAAGACTGATGACAATACAATAATTTCATAATTTTGTTCCATTGTCCTGATCAGGATGAACGATTTCCAGATTTGGCGACTAATTCCAGATCCCATTTCCAGATTTGGCAACTAAAAGATTAAGAGTAGCCCCAATAGCGAAAACTTTTTTTAGCGTTAGCAATTTCTTACCATAATACAAACAATTGTCCAATTTTTCTAAAAATAGATACTAAAAAAAAAGACTTGCGCATGTGAAAAAAAAAATAATAATTTGTTCTAACTCAGGGATGGGCAAACTTTTTCGTTCGAGGCCCAGAAGTTAAAAAAAGTGTATGATGAAATGATAGTTTAAAAAACTAAAAGCAGACGCTATTATTGTAGATAGAACTAAAAAATGAAAAATAAATTATAGTTTAAAAAAACACGCTTTTATGGTTAATCGAACTAACAAGTAAAAATATAAGAAATTAATATTCTTAATATAAGAATAAAATGATTTACGAGAAAATTAATGTAATTGTGGTAAAAGCGTCGGGTGCTTTGTAGTACATTTTTATACTACATTAGTACTTTGTATACATTTTTACACTAACTCAGCATTTCGGAACAGAACTAGTAAGAAATAGCAATTGATATGGAGCACCCCATGCTTTTACCCCAATGACATTTATTTTCTGGTAAAAATCTTTTTTTACTGTTTAGTTTGATTAACCGTTAAAGAGTGTTTTTTAGCTTTTTTTAAACTATAATTTATTACGAAATAACAAGAAGTGTGCGTGTTCTAAGCTTGTGACGGGCTCACGCGTCTTTTCTTTAACATAACCTCTGGGTTCTTTGGGGGCCAAGATTAGTGGCAACTCTTTTCCAACCAAAGCCCAAGAAGCGAAATGTGAAAAAAAATGCAAATAAGATGGCTTTTAAATAACGGAAGTTTCAGTAGGTGAGAGAGCAATTTTGGGGAATGGTATGTGTGAAAGAGACAAGCGTGAATTGACAGCCTATTGTAAAGTTACCTGGAAAACAAGACATTAAAACAAGGTGCATACCATTGCACGCGCGCCCAGATGTTTCCTCATAAGATCGAATCTAAATTTGGATTAAGGTAGGAATGATTATTTGATATTAGGACTTGTAATATTATTAGAAGTGAGAATAGGCAAATTAAATAATTATAGTGGTCTAAGTTACGCGATTCGGTTTAACTATTACTGTGTGTTTTTGTTCATTATAGATTCTCGCTTAGTTAATATTATCTAAATTGTTAGACATTTAAGTTCTATTCTTAATAAAGTCATATTAAGAATCAAAATGTCTATTCTTTTTGCAAACCCTACACCTCTAGGTCACGCTTGTGATGTAGTCCCCCTTTGGTGACCATATCTTTGATTGTCAGCGTGAATTAGAGGAGTTCTACTGGAGACATACATATCGCAGAAAGTTTAATCGGTGTATACACTGCCGAGTTCTTTTGATTACTTTGAACATGACTAACTTTCAAAACATTCAATCGTCCTCTTTGTATCCTATCGCCTCGACTGAAATTCTCACTTGAACCCTATTTCTGCGGTCCCCTCTATTAAAAGCATCATTTCGATCTCCCTTTCTAAATTGGTATCCTCTATCGTTGATTCTACGGTCATCGTTCCGAAATTTATTCTTACTCTAAAACCGCTGTTTTCCTTGACGGCCATTCTCGTAGTTACCCCTATAATCATTTCTGCCTTTACTTGGTCTACGCCCAACTTCTGAATTTCTCCTATTTCTGCGATTAGCACCAGCATTAGACATCCTACGCTCATTCCAACCTCGTCTTTCCACATTATCATCATTCCGCGAACCGTAAATTGCTTTGCAAGAATACCTCTCCTCAAATTTAGCTAAGATCTCCAAAAGTTGTACTGTGTTTTGTCGATTTCGAACCTCCACATAATCCTGAACTTGTGTTTCGAGTCTAACAAAAATGTGATCCACCAGGTCCGCCTGCGACCTGTCCAGTTCTAGTTTTTGATGCAACTTTAATAAATCGTAAGCAAAATCCGTTGACTCCTGGTCTTTTCTCTGCTGACTCGCATAAAACCTTGTCTCTAAATCTTTCTTATTCCGTATGGAAGGGGTTCGCTTCTTGGGTTTTGGTTGGAAAAGAGTCGCCATTAATCTTGGCCCCCAAAGAACCCAGGGGTCATGTTAAAGAAAGGACGCGTGAGCCCGTCACATCACGTTAACACTGAATTTTAAAGAAATCCAAAAGGAGATATGAGAAAATGTTTTCAAGGTGCATATTTTTTCTGCAAACACTTTTTTGATCACAAATGATATATTTATATATTACAAGATTGTCAGAAGCAAAGTTAAATTGTGACAAAATGTCAGGTCAGCATTGAATTTAAAGGAAACCAAAAGAAAATCTGAGAATATTGGTTCATGGTCCACCTCATCATAGTTCAGCAAATAGCATTTTGTTAAAAGATATTTCTGATTTTTTTCATTTAAAACTAAGATGAGATCTTATAGGTCATAGAGATCATAAGGCCCAAAACAGTGACGTACAAAAAAACATGGTTCACAATATTACCAATCTGTCAATAGCAATAAGTTTGAATGTAGTCTCATTTTCTTTCTGTTATACTTCTGTTCTACAATGAAGAAAACATTGAATCTGGGGATGAAAGAAGAATAGCAAAAATCTTTATTTTCAATGACAAAAAATATTATAGCAATGTATGTGTGGGAATCCAACCGAAATCTACCAAAAAGATTGGATTCTTCAGATGGCGGGGTTTTTATGGCGTGGTGTCTAGGGGTTTTAGGGTGTGTTATAGTTAATTTCGAAATAAAATAGACAACATAGTTCAAGAAAGAAACTAGTTGAAAACTAAATAATTTATTAAGAATTATAGGGGAGTATTTACATGGGGAATACTTCAAAAGAATAGGAAAGTTAGATAAGCATATTTCGGAAGAATAGGAAAGTTAGATCACATTACTTTAAGGGAGGCAATTGAGATTAAATAGAATTCATTATGGTGCTATTAAGACTTACCGCCTGGCGCGGACGAATGATAGAACTCGTTATGGTACTATTAAGATTTACCGCCTGGCGCGTGACGAAGTGCCTGACGCGCGAAACACGACTTCTCTCGACGAATGTTAGTGGGCCTCTGGCGAAAAAGGTTCATGTCGGCGTTTTTAAAAGGACGCTAGATGGCGTTGATGTGGAATACTGTTTTGATTAGAATTGCCGACCTCGGTAAATGTGATATGATCTAACTTCTTACAAATGGAATATCCTACATGTATTTATATGTAAAAAATGTTATGTGCAATGGAAGGTACAATGCATATGTTTATGTACAATTAGCTAAAAACTACATGAATTTTTGTCAGAAGGAACGTTAAACAATGATGCCACAAACAGTTTTGAACAACAACAACAACAACAAAAAAATAACAGAAAATCCTACATACAGTAAAATAAGGCGTACAACGCCCACTTTGAGCACAAAAAATTAAATCGAAATTTACGGGTTCAAGAGCTTTAAAAATAAAAAAGATGAGTATAGAAAAAAATTAAGATTTCTACAAATATCAAATACTGTTTATTTAAAACAAATGACACTCCTTATGAACATAAAGGGTTGTAATTCTACACTGCTGGCCACCGTAAATGCAACACAATGAAGGAACCATGCAAATAACATGAAATTTACAACATGCATTAGCCGAGGTAAGATATGCAAATGATTAGAATTTCAGCGCAGACACACATCACGCGCGCCTGTGGCGCTACCTCAAAGCGCTATTTAAAGCTTGGAGATTTAGACGATTTCAAGTTCGGCAATTGTGTTTTTCTTATGGTTTTTTCAAAAAATGATCAGTTATGTCTCTTAGAAAACAGAGATCAGCTTTTGATCAAGTATCCGAGTTCGACAGAGGAAGGATAGTGACCTACCGAGATTGTGCGTTATCTTTCAGGGGAATCGGTAGTCGTGTTGGACGAAACCAAACAACTGTAATGCTGATATGTGACCGTTGGATGCAGGAGTGTACGACGGACCGACATGGTAGATCGCATCCACCTCAGTGCACCACTTCACGTGAGGACAGGCAAATTGTGCTCATGGCAGTGACGAATCGCTCAGTCACATCACGAACCATAGCACAGCACATTGAGTCTGTAACGCATCATTCAGTGTCTGCGCTTACCATTCGACGCCGTTTACAGCAGAGTGGGCTGTCCATAAGACGTCCATTGCTTGGTCTACCCTTGACGCAGAACCACAGACGTCTCCGCCGCCAATGGTGCGATGAAAGAAGGATGTGGGCGGCTGAATGGAATGAAGTTGTCTTTACTAACGAGTCACGCATCTGTCTGTAACACCACGATGGTCGGATTCGAGTCTGTAGACACCGTGGAGAGAGGATGCTGAACACCGCCACACTGGTCCTGCACCGTGTATTATGATATGGGGTGGTATTGGATACCACTCTCGCACTCCTCTAGTAAGCATTGCATGTACTTTAAACAACCAGCGCTACATCTCCAAAGGTGTTGGAGCTAGTTGTCCTTCCTCACCTTCAGGGCTTGGTCACAGCCATATTTCAACAGGTTAATGCGCGACCACACGTGGCACGCATTGTCCAAAGGTTCTTCATCAATCACCAGATTGAATTGCTTCCCTGGCCGGCTCGCTCTCCGGATCTTTCGCCGATAGAAAACATGTGGTCCATGTTTGCTCAACGATTGACCCAGATTACACCCCCAGCTTCCGCACCAGATCAACTTTGGCAACGTGTGGAAGCTGCTTGGTCTGCTGTACCCTAAGAACACATCCAAAGTCTCTTTGAATCAATGCCGAGGTGTGTGGCAGCGGTGATCTCCAACAAGGGCGGCTACTCTGGCTACTGATTCTGACAGGAACCACACTTCACAGAAGTCTATAAATTTAATCCTTTGATATTTGGTCAACATGTTATCTACAAAATAAATTTTGTTGTGCTATATCTTGTCTTTATTGGTGTTGCATTTACGGTCGCCAGCAGTGTATATAGAAGTAAACTATTTTTTTCTATACCTTGGAATAATACCTTGAATAAATGACTTCAAAACATGTGAGCATTGCATATGTACATTTCAGGTTTCCTCGTAAGAAAGAGGGTGTGTATTATACAGCGAACATAACAAACATTAAAAAATGCAGCTCAAAAGTATAAGTGAGCATTATATGCTGGATTTTATGGTAATCTGATATTTTTCTTTGCATTGTTTTTTTAGCATCAAATTTTCAACTAATTGTTCAATATCGTTCCTTTTTTTATTCATTTCACCATTGGAATGCGAGTCTAAATAACTGCGCATATTTTTCTTGACGTTTAACATTAAACAGCATCTGCTGATGAAGGAAGAAAAGTAATCTTTTTTTTTTTCTAATCAAAGAAAATGTCATAGAAATGTACATGCATAAAATCTTTAAAAATCTATAAGAAGAACAGATTGTAAGATGGAAAGTTAAACCATAATGCCACACGACAAAAATTGCATTAACTCTGAATAAATGCAAAAGAAAATTAGATGTAATTCACACAAAACACTAAAAAAAATTAATTTGTATGAACTAAAACCAAAATCTACCTAAAACGGATAAAAAAGGTCCCCGTTGAAATAGTCCAGAACCAATTACAGTACTGAATGAAACAAATAATAAACTGCATTGCTTAAAAATTAATTAATGAGACAAGACTTTGTTGAATATTTCTATTAAATATTATAATTTTATTGCAAAGAGCAAACGAATGAGTACAAACAATGATAGATAACTATAATGACAAGTGAAAATACATATATCATATATGGACAGTATAACATAAAATATGCACATGATCTCCAAGAAACTATGTGAGAAACAGATTATCAGAAGCAACATTAAACCATGATGGCATGAGACGTGTAAAATCACTTCAACGCTGAATTTTAAAGAAATCCAGAGGGAAATATGAGAAAAACTTTTCAAGGTGCATCTCTTTTCTGTGCAAACATTTTTTGGATCACAAGGCAATGCTGAGCCATACAGCTAGTTATATTAATTTAAATTAAAAGGTTATCTAAAACAGAAAAAATAAGCTCTATTTTCGATAAAATTGCTGTAAACAGTTTTGAACAACAAAAAACAACATATAACCAAAAATCTTCAATATTTAAAATTGAAAAAGAAATAAAATAAATATAAAAGCAACCTTACACATAGTAGAAAATATAACATTAATTCAAACCAAACAGCTACATTAAATAGATAAATTAAGGTCTGATTTTAATGAAACTACCATAAGCAGCTCAGAAGAAAAAAAGTTAAGAAATCTTATATGTAAATCACACCATTGACAGTCTGTTAATCCCAATTAGCTTAAATTGAGTTTCATTTTCTTAATACATTTTTTTACTTTTTTGTTACAATGGAAAAGCATGGAATTTACCAATAAAGGAAAGGCGTACTTACGTATTGGCATCACCGCAGCAAAATTTGCACCTCGATATCAAAACAGATTCTTATTTGTCTTATATGAGAAAAAAACAGTTACATTTTGGTGAAAAAAGTGCCACTTTGGCTGTGGTTATACGTAAGTATCAGGAAAAGCAGTTCCCTTTTTCTTTTTTAATGAAAGGAAATGTTCCTTACATTTTATCCCACCAATGCCAACATTCAAAATAACTCGCCAACGCTGATATCGCATGTGTTGTATGAGCTAAATTGTGGCAATCATATGCTTTGTTTCATATAATGTCGCCAATTGGTTGCGAAAATATGCAAGAAGCACTATGTCATAGAAAGATTATTTGGCACTTATGTATTATTGCAACAGCTGCCAAACTGTATTAATAACTCGTCAAGTTGGCAAACACGATTTCATTTTATGCTATACTTATTAATGGTCTGGGTTTTGTGATATCAACTTCAGATGGATTGTTGTCTAAGTACAACTGTAGATTGATAGTATCAGTATTATTCAGTTTGTGATATGGTGGATCTTTGGCGACCATATCTTGGGTTTTCAGCGTGAATTAGAGGTGTGGGGTTCTCGAAATGAATCGACATTTTAGAATTCTTAATATGACTTTATTAAGAGTTTAACTTAAATTTCTAATATATTGAACAAACTTATATTAAGTGAGAATAAACCAAAACACGTAGCCGTAGCTAAAACTGATCGCGCAATTGGATCACTTATCTAAATAATTATATTATCCGACTACTTTCAATTCTAACAATATTACGAATTCAGATATCAAATATTCTGTTCTACCTTGAATTACGCAACGGTTCAATCACTTTCAGAGAGACAGATCGGCGCGCGCGCAATAGTATGAAACTTGTAGTAATGGCTAGGAATCCGTGATTCTTTGGTAGGCCGTCAAATTGCACTTCTATCTTTTCCAAACAGAACTTTTTCTAAATTGCCATCCCGCTTACTAAAACTTCTGTTCTTTTAAAAGCTATCTTATTTGCATCTACACTTGCATTTCACTTCTTGGATTTGGGTTGGAAAAGATTTGCCATTAATATTGTTCGTCAAAGAAAACAGAGGTTATGTTACAGAAAAGACGCGTGACCCCGTCACAATCCCCTCCAAGAAGCAAAACGGTCTAAATGGCCCTTAAGAAATTACGTGCCTAAATTTTTATTTCTTAATGTCCTCACTTTCTAAGTTTTATTTAAATTTTAACCGTCAATCCTCATTTTAACTCTTAATTTCCTATATTTAACTTAAACTTTAATTTTCATTATTCATCTTAAAATTTAAATTTAATAGTCCTCCTTAATTTGAAATCTTGACAGCCACAATAAATTTGACTCCATTAACTAGACGAACATTAACAGTTTTGCATTTTAATCATGATAGATTCTCACTTTTACATATGTGGGTATGCCTCATCTGAGTGAAGGGACCAGGGAAAAAACCATCTTTGACTTGGATGGGGAAAAAAACGAGGTCCGCATACCCCTTAACTCTACTTAATTACTACTTAATGTTACTTAAACAACTATACAATCTTCATGTCTTCCATTGCTTTTTCATCCATTTGAGATTACAAAGAGACTTTGAGACTTGGTTTTCAAATTGGAATTCAAGGTCTGTCACCCTGAAATAAAAACTCTTTAAGTTAATTGGAAAAATCTATATTCACATAATACCAGTATGTTTCACAATTTTTATGCATTATATATATCTTTTAAAATTCAACAAACTTTTATGTATACATTGCATCTGGTTCCGCTAAACTCCCCATGAGTCGCGCAGCGCCGTTAATGTTATTGTTAGTAACCTGTCTACGCCGCGTTTCCCTGAACAAGATGTACATTAATATGGAGCAATATAACCATATATATCTATACACACTATAGAATTACAAACATTTTTCAATAAATCATTAAAACAAATAACCAAAGGAATTGTCGCATCTCAACGAAGTAAACAAATGCATGATTACGATTGTTTTCTCCATCAATTGAAAAAAAAATTTTACAAGTCAAAAGTTCAAAATATATATATATATATACACTCATTTTAGTGTCAACTTTTGCTTGGATTATAATTTTTAAACACCACCCGAGACTTCCTTCTTTGCAATAATTCTTCCGACCACTTGTTGGAAAGATCATAAAAATGAAATAATACAACCTGATTATTATATCTTGTTTCCTACTAGGACTTCTATGGACAAAGTGCTGTTACTTTTCGCTCCTCTTCTCATTCCTCGGGTGCTCTTTGATCCCGTATGTTGCCTGATGTAGGGTCTGTAGTTTTCTCTTCAGCTTTTCCTAGCTTGATTTGACTTCACTCCATTGGCCAGTCGGGACTCCTGGTCCTGTTTCTTGCGTGGTCTAAAGTTGTAACGTGCACTATCTTAAACCCTTTCGGTTCTTCTTCCTACTTATATAAATATTATCTGATGACAATGGTCTTTTATTTATTTTATTGGGTACACATTTCTGCCACTTTCTTATGTTCCTATTTTATTAAATAACACATTTTTGAAAGTGCTATGGGACACCGGAGCGGAGAAATCATTTATATCGGAGGAAATATCTAAAAAAATATTTTTTTTATAAACAAGTAAAAGAATCGCGAGCTCAGGTGATCACAGCACAAAGAGTGAAATGTCAAAATATAGGAATTGTAGAATTGAGTATTCGAATTAGGGAATTCAAAAAACATTGATTGATTCATGTGTTGACGGATTTGGAATACCCATGTATTCTTGGAGTTGATTTCATAAGTGGATCAAAGATTGTTTTAGACTTTGATCGAAAATCGTTGAAGATTCCCGATTCGCAGATAGAGAGGGTGGTTGAAACAGTTGAAGATGAAAATGTTGAAATAGATTTATCAAATGCAAAGTTGGAGGATAAGCAAAAACAGGAATTACAAAATTTGTTTATTAGTTTTAAGGGATTGTTCTCAGACAAACCAGGTCTTACTCATGTTTTATACCAGGAAATTGATACGGGAGATAGTCCACCAGTAGTTTCCAGGCCATACAGATCTAATCGGCAAAAAAAAGCGATACTCGATTATCATGTAGAGAAAATGTTAAGAGAAGGAACCATTGTTCCAATTCAATCCCCGTACGGGTCACCTGATGTGTTATGTAAGAAAAATAAAATGGGTTACCACCGGATAATCCAGAAGCATATAGATGTGCGGTTGACAATAGGAAACTAAATTCGATCACAAAGTATCCACGCTATCCCTTACCGTTAATAGATAATTTAATAACGAATATCCCCTATACGACAATACTTTCAGCTCTTGATCTAAGAAGTGGATACTTTCAAATGGCAGTAAACCCCAGTGATATTGTTAAGACCGCATTCGTAGTAAAAAGTGGCACTTACGCAATCTGGCGTATGCAATTCGGCTTATCAGGGGCGGCTCCTAATTTTCAAAAAGCAATTGACCTAATCCTGAAACCGGTGATAGGGAAGTTTGTGAGTGTTTATATGGACGATGTAATTATTACGTCTCCATCGTTCAGTCACCATGTTGAGCATTTAAGGGGGGTTTTTCGTTATTGCAAGATGCAGGATAGACATTAAATAAGGATAAATGTAAATTTGGGGGTGCGTGAATTGAAGTATTTAAGATTGATTATTAGTGGAAGGAATCAAAACGGATGAGACAAAGGTTCGAGACATACTAGAGATGAAACCCCACGGAACTAAAAGGGAAAGTGCCCAAGTTTTGGGTATGTCCCAATGGTACGCGAAATTTATTAAAAATTATGCTGATTTTTGGGGACCCCCTTTATAATCTTGAACGAAAATTTAAAAAATTCGTCTGGTCCACTGATGCGCAGAAGGCATTCGACGTGGTCAAGGTGGCCATAACAAAGGTGCCAGTTTTAAATTTGCCGGAGTTTAAAAAGCCCTTCGAGTTATTTACAGATGCCAGTTCAATGGGTTTGGGAGCAGTTCTCAATCAGGAACAGAGACCAGTTGTATTTGCTTCGCGTACACTTAGCAACGCTGAGATGAATTATACGGTAACCGAGAGAGAATGTTTAGCAGTAGCTTGGGTGCTGAATAAATTCCGAACATATTTAGGAGCGATGCCAATTAAAGTTATTACAGATCACGCTGCCTTAACACGTCTAACGCATGGAAAAAATTTGTCGAGTAGGATGATCAGATGGGCACTCAAATTAGCGGAATTTAATATAGAATGGTAACATAGACCTGGAATTCAAAATGCGGTGGCGAATGTTTTATCCAGAAACCCGGTTGAAAGTATAATGGGAGAAAAAGTTAATTGTGCAATAACCAGAGATCTAGTCCTTACGTCGCGAGAACAGTTAATAACAGAGCAAAAGAATGACCCAGAATTAGGTCATATCTATAGATATTTAGAAAACCCGGAAGATAACTCTGTTAATGCGACGATATGTGAGAATTGGTCCCACGACTTCCGTCTAATTGAAGGCTTGTTGTTTAATGCAAAACACGCACGTCGTTAGGTGAAATGCGTGTATACATTCCAAAGTCTTTAGAAACGACATCTTAGCGAATTCCAGACAGGCCAATCACAAGTCATTTCGGAAGTTTAAAACTTATCATAAAATTCGGACGTTTTTATTTTCCGTCTATGAGAAAATTTATTGATCAATATGTCTCTACATGCCACATGTGCCAAGTTAAAATTATAAAAACGCGTTAACAGCTGGTCGATTAAATTCGATTGTATCAAATTATCCAAATGAGAAAAGTTACGTTAGATTTGTTAGGCCCATATCCCATATCGAAATGAGACGTAATCGATATGTTTTAGTATTACCGATCATTTCAGCAAATGGGCTGAAATTATACCTCTTAAAGGCCTCGGGCCCTATAATAGCGGATACTTTTTGATAATTTTATATCGCGTTTTGGGGCTCCAATAAAATTAATAAGTGATAACGTCCCAATTTATATCCCAAATTTTTGAACATTTAAGTGAAAGATTAGCATAAAGGGATGTGAAGACTGTTGCATATAGGCCGCAGGCAAATAGAACAGAACGAGTAAATCGCGATCTAGTGCAAATGATTGCAAATTATGTAAATGATCAACACGATACCTGGGAGCAATTCTTACGTGAGTTTGCTTATGCTATTCGTACAGCACTGAGTGAAACGACGGGAAAAACCCATGCGGAATTATTTTTGGGTCGAAAATTGATTACCCCATTTCAAAAAATAATTATGGTATCGGAAGGAATTCAGTTTGCAGTACGAGTTATTGAAAGATTGTTTGATGTGGCTAGACGAAATACAAAGGCTAAACATGAAAAATGGGAGGAGTATTATAATAGACGCAGGCGTGATGTACAAATTAAGGTGAATGACTGGGTCTTGTTAGAAACGCACCCATTAAATTCAGCAAAAAAAAAATTGTGGCCAAGTTCTAGCCAAAATTTGAAGGTCCGTATAGGGTGTTAGAAGTAAGAAAGAGTAATATTATCATATGGTGGTCGCGAAAAAGGTTAACGGTCAATGTCGATCAAGTGAGAATATATCGTCATAGGAAATGTGACGAGATTGAGATAGAAACAGGTAGCTCGGATAACATTAGTTCACGTCAGGAAACGAGTAGTTTGGAAAACGTACAACGACGATCAAATGAGTCGCAATATGGTAAGAAGAAAGCGTCTGATGTAAAGCGTGAGTTAGGGGGAAAAGGGATAAATCTCAAGTCAAATCAATGTGAGAAACACACAGATAGGGCCGATAAGCGCGGATCGCTTATCAGATCACTACCTAGCTCATTTACCAGTAATAAGACAAAAATTAAAAGAAAATGACAGGATAGAGTGGGATATAAACGATCGCATGAATCTTGGTCAAGTGGACCACAAAGAAAGTGGCAGAAACGTGTCCCCAATAAAATAAATAAAAGACCATTGTCATCAGATAATATTTATATAAGTAGGAAGAGGAACCGAAAGGAAGGAGTAGTGGTTCAAGATAGAGAAAAGTATAATCTCAGACCACGCAAGAAACAAGACCAGCAGTCTCGACCGGCCAATGGAGTGAAGTCAAATCAAGCTAGGAAAAGCCGAAGAGAAAACTACAGATCCTACATCAGGCAACATACGGGATCAAAGAGCAGCCTGGAAATGAAAAGAGGAGCGAAGACCAACAGTACATTATCCTTGGAGGTTCTAGTGGGAGACGACAAGCCATAAAAATCAGGTTGTCTTGTTTCATTTTCTATTATTTCCAACAAGTGGTCGGAAGAATTATTGAAGAAAGGAGTCTCGGGCGGTATTTAAAAATTGTAATCTAAGCAAAAGTTGGCACTACTATTAGTGTATTTTTTTTTTTTTTTTAACTTTTGACTTGTAAAATTTTTCTCTCAATTGATGGAGAAAACAATTGTAATTATGCATTTGTTTACTTCGATGTATGACTTCGTGAGATGCGACAATACCTTTGGTTATTTGTTTTAATGATTTATTGAAAAATGTTTGTAATTGTATAGTGTGTATATATATGTTGTATTGTTCCGTATTAAGGTGCATCTGGTTCAGGGAAACGCGGCGTAGTCAGGTCACTAACAATAGCATTAACAGCACTGCGCGACTCATGGGGAGTTTAACGGAACTAGATGCGGGGTGGACATGAAAGTTTGTTGTAATTTAAAAATGATATATATTGCATAAAAATTGTGATACATACTGGTATTATGTGAATATAGATTTTTCCAAGTAACTTAAAGAGTTTCCATTTCATGGTGACAGACCCTGAATTCTAATGTATCCTCAACTTGGAGAAGAAAACCCAGTCTCCAAGCCCATATGTACCCTGGAATGGATGGAAATGAAAGATATAATTGTATATAGTAGTTTAAGTAGATATTTAAGTAGTGTTAAATAGAGTTAAGTTAGTTAAGGGGTATCTGGACCTCGCTTTTTTGTCCATCCAAGTCAAGGATGGTTTTCTCCCCGGTCCCTCGCCCTGATGGGGTATACCCACATATGTAAAAGTGAGAATATACCATGATAAAAATGCAAAACTGTTAATGTTGGTCTAGTTAATGGAGTAAAATTTATTGTGTCTGTCAAGAGTTCAAATTACGGAGGAATATTAAATTTAATTTTTAAGATGAATAATGAAAATTAAAGTTACGTTAAATATTGGAAATTAAGAGTTAAAATGAGGATTCAAGTTTAAAATTTAAATAAAACTTAGAAAGTGAGGAGATTCAGAAATACAAATCTAGGCACGTAATTTCTAAAGGGTCAGGTGGACCCTTGAATAAATCACGTTTTGCTTCTTGGAGGGGGTTGTGACAGCTCACGCGTCCTTTCTCTAACATAACCTCTGTGTTCTTTGACGGCCACGATTAATGGCAAATCTTTTCCAGCCCAAATCGAGAAAGTGAGCAGAAGGGGATAGATGCAAATAAGATAACCTTTAAAAGGACAGAAATTTTTAAGTAAGCACGATGGCAATTTAGAGAAGTTCAGTTCTAAAGAAGGTAGGAAAGCGTAAAATAGACGGCCTTTCAAGAATCACGGAATCTATACATTAATTCAAGGTACATACCATTGTACTCGAGCCTAGATGAATATCTGAAGTGGATTGGAACGTTGCTTAAATTCAAGGTAGGAAGATTTATATATTCTTGCAGGAAAATAGAGGCGTCAGCCGATTTCCTGTCTGTAAGTGGGGAAAGCAAAGGAATTTTCTGCAACCCCTGCGGGGCATTCTTCTACACCTCGTGTATTTAGTTTTAGTATGAAAAGTGGATAAAATCAACTAGTGAAAGCAAAATATTATTACAAAGTTCTTCGGCAGTTCCATTTGTTTCTAGTTGGCAAAAAATTGGCTAAACTGATTAAATCAAGGTAGGTTTAATTTTTACAAACTCTTCTTGAATAGTCCTCAATATAAAATCTGGTGCGGAGAACTTCCGTAAATTTACCATGATTGTTCTCCTAGAGGGTCTACTGAATGGGTGATCGTTAAATATAACAGAATACAATAATTTTACATTTTGAGTATTGCCAAATTTCAATGCTTGCGCAATAACTGGGATATCATTCAGTGATAAATAAGACAAAATAAATCACTCAAATGAAACCAAAATACATAATATTGTAACCTTTTATATTTATATATAAAATGTGGGAGAAATTATCTCAAGTTCGACTTTCAATAACTTGAGTCTAGTCTGGGGTCGTGAGGGGCCCTGGTGAACGGCACCGCTTAGCCCATCGGTAGCTACGCCGCTGTATTCACTAGTACTTTCTGTTTCAGTTCTTAATGTAACTACTCGTAGAAATCAAATTTAATTCAGTTGAATGAACTTGTTGATGACTTTTTAAGAAAAAATAAAAGTCTTCCAAATTACGATAAAATTACGTTTTGTTTACGATAAATTAGATTTGTAGTACAAATAAGAATATATGTAAAATAAAATTATTCATTCAGATCTCAACCGAAACCGTTGGTATTTTTTGGCAGAGCGGAATCCGGAACAGAAACGATATATAATGGGCCACAAAAGTGTTCGTACGCGCAGTTTCTTCAAAATTTAATGTTTCTGACCCTAAATAAATTAATACTCAGCATAGCATTATGAATTTTTCGCAATATCTATAACCAGCCTGGAAATTAATTTTAAAAACGAGTATAACCTACTTTCTCTAAAAAATAAATCAAAAGCTACTAAAGTGCATACAAAGTCTTCGTACACTTAACAAAATCTAAACTTGGCTTAAAATTGTGTATTTCTTTCTTAATTTGAAAGGTATATATTTAGTAGGATATCTTTTAGTATCTAGCAACTTTAAAGGGACTTTGTATAAATTTAATCAGTTTTTGTAATTCATAAAACTCAATTTACTCCAATTTCTTCTCTGTGATTATTATTTTTTGCTTCACATTCTGTGTTTTATTTGTCATGTTTTCTTCTTTTTACGTCAAAATCTCTCTCACAAGTATATATTCTACTGAGTAAATGAAGTGATTGAAGGTATTTTTCATAATTTAGGAGGACAGTTAGAGAGCTTTTCCAGTGGCGTACATACGCTTTGCGGCATTATCCTGTTAAAAATAAAGTCGTTTCCAATATCCAAATTTTGGGCGTATAATTTAAAATTTCTCTTTAAAATATTTAAACAGACCTCATGATTTACAATATCAACAAAAATTACCAAATTACCTCATTCTGTGGCCGCGATTTACACACTACACACAAAGAACACTTCCACCTCACTGTTTTATTGATCAACTAGATTCTTGGTATTAAGTTTCAGAAAATTCAAAATTGATATAAATTGATTGGTATGGCAGATAATTAAACAATTTTGGTTTCGATGGGACTTATAATAGCTTGTAAATGAAAAATAAGTTTAGAAGGCCCTTGGGCAAGAAATCGAAACTCGAAAACGGTGAAAGCGCCCTCTTCTGGGAAGTTAGGCATTGTTAATCCAAGGAAAAGACAGAAATTACTCATATCGTACTGGTCATGATCGAGAAGGTAAATAGTTCCTTCATAAAAGATGAATTATATGCCTTTTTAAAAATTTCATTATTTTTCTCGATTTTTGGAATAAACTTTTTTTTTAATGCTATTCTTCCAAAATTTCGCTTATACTTTATTCAACTTTCTGATGATTATGTTCTGACAGCTGTCATGATGAAAGAAATGACATCACTTTTAGAATATTCCTTTTTCACGTTTGGGATAGCTTCTATTCGTTCCCAACCGTTTGAAACACTTCTAAAGCCCCTCCACCCACCCCACCCTCTACATTTGTGTAAAACTAAAGATAAGGAGGCTTCTACTTGCATTCTTCTCGATTGGTGGGGTTCCAGTTTGACACGATCTGTGACAACGTTCACATGAAACCAACTGACCCCTCTTTTTATTGCTCTCTTCCCCATCGTTCAAGTTTGTGAGAAGGGATAAAGACTCCAAGTTCAAAATTACATGAATACAAAGCTGTATACTCAAGAGTGTCATTCTCGCTGTCCGATCTTAACTTAGAATAGGGATGACCAGAGCCAAATGACATACAGGAAGACTATTAAAATCATGGGCTGCACATATAAAAGATTATATATCTTTATATTACATTTAAACCCATTACAAACATTTAGTGGGTGAAAATTTTTAAAAAAATGGAATGAATTATTATTGATTTTATTATTTTTCATCTATACAACATATAGATAATTTAATAATAATATTGCAATGAATCAATGATCTTTTTTTTCACTCTCAAACTGTCAAGTCTCGGTCTATTGAGATGAAATACAATCACATTAGCTTTTATTATCCTGTGTTGACATAAATTGCGTCTGATGTAGTTAGCGCATGCGCGCAAGAGATATATCGAAGAAGAATTTTTGTTGTATCAGTTGCGCGAGAAACCCGGCCCAAGGTGTGCAGGGTTAGGAATAAAGCTAGTGTGCTACAGTCCCATTGAGTTTTTATTTCAGGTTTGTTAAATTCAATTTTTTAAATCTCTGAGCTATCCGCGCCCAGACATCTGGTCAGCGTCGACCGGAGAAAAGAACCATAAATTGTGATAATTTTATCTTGGACTAGGGAGATAAAACATTTACTTCAGTTTCTGAATGACGCAAGACTAAGGGGGCTTTCTCTATTCCGTTGAGAGAAAGGAAAAGAACCCTTCTTAAGTTTTTTTTTTTTTTTTTGTGTTTTTTTTGAACTGTTTTATTCGTATAATCGTTAAAAAAAATATATTGGCTAAGAAGCGTACTTTTTAAAGCACTTGATTAACTAAACTAGAAACAAATTCAGCGATGAAAGGTGTTTTATTAAGTGATTTAGAGATGCTTAAAAGTAGAGATTTAAAATTAACTTGAAGTTGACTTCGATTCTACTTTTTGATTCATTATTTGAACTGTCCACGGAAGAGTGTGTATTGAAACGTATATTAACGAAAAGAAAGAAATTGATGAAGAATATTAGAGGTGGAATTTGCTTTAAGTAGAAAGGATTAGCTTAATTTGTTAATGAAAACAAAACAGAAACGTCTGGGTTTGGTTTCAGTTTACAGTCTGAGAACAATGTAATGTGCGTCTGCAAAAAATTACTTTACCCACGTTTTCGGGTAACTTACATGATGGCTTTCATTCAAAGATATTTTTTGAAGCCAGTGTCGATTCAAATCCTTATTTGACCGATGCGGTTAAGTTACAGTAATTTAAAAAATCGGCTTTGAGAGGGGCTCTTCAGGAATATAATAAGAGTCAATATCTATTGGCAGTTCAGTTATAAAGCCTTTTCCTTTATTAGAAGAAGGTATGAATCCATAGAGAACAGATTAATATGCGCATCTTAAGCGGTTCTCTTAAAGCGTGCAGCCTGTAATATAACGAGTCGGCATCAGCAATATTAAAATTTAGTGATGTTACAAATGAATGCGTGAGATCTTTAGAAGTTTTAAACCAAGAGTGTTAGAAAAGGTTTTCTTCTATTTTATTTGCTTTATATTTTAGGGGAAATTCTGAATCCATAATACTAAAATTTGGTGGGGAAAGAAAATTAGAAAAGAAAAATTTTGCCTACGATTTACTGATCTTCTTGAATTTCTCCAAAAGAGAATCCTTACGAACTCTAGATACTTCTAAAAGTGTTATTAATGTAGAAGAAATAACAAATAAAAGCTTTGCCGCAGTTTCACAATTCGAATGATAAACACCCACACAAAATTTGTGTAAATTGGCAAACAATCTGAGCTGTCTGAACTTTTAAATGCCCTAGTTTTTAAAATTTAGTGTGCAAGGAGGGAATTGGAGCTACGTCAAAAACAAAACTATGTTTTTCGTGCTTCCTGAAACACAGTGTAGAAATTGTACTTCCAGCTACATTTGCAGAAACTGTTTAAAAAAGCATAACGTACTTTTATGTTATCAAAGCAGAAACTAACTTCAGTGGTTTTAGTTCAGAAAAAGCCAAACGCTGTACGAGACCAGTGTGAGTCATCTAATCAAAGCAAAACTGCTTTTAAACGACTCTTCGACGCCTGTGACTGACAACTTAATAAAACAGATTCTCAAGTGGAAACGGGTGTGCGGTTCGGCAAATGTTTTGGCTCCAGAGGAGTTCATTCAAAAATAGTTTATCGTTTTTATGAACAATCAAACTGGTAAAAGGAAATCAGTTTTTTTTACTAAACTTTTAATTTGTGGCTTTATTCTAGATGGGGCAGGAAATAAAATTAACGTGCGTTGTTTACTGGATTCGGGTAGTGAATCATGTTTTATTTCTCGTAATTATTGCAGAGCTATTGAGGTTAAAAGGGAAAAATTAATATGAGGGGTATCGGGTTTAAATGATGCTTCATTATGAATTAAATGTCATTACCAAACGCGCTGCCATAAGTAATGAGGATAAAAGTTACAGAAAAGAAACTTGGATTTTTATATATATTTGTTCCTAAAATAACTGCTGATAAAACACTTACTCCCTTTAAGATTGATATTTGTATGCAAGACTTTATGAATGTGAAATTAGCAGATATGAATTTTGCAATGTACCAGGCGTGTAGATGTACTTTTAGGTGCTGAGAAGTTTTTACGAGTTATTAAGACCAGGGCAAATAAGAGTTGTAAATTCTGAGTTAATTTTACAAAATACTGTCTTCGGGTTTTATTAATGTCAGGTGTGATTTCCACAACAAATGAAAACAGAGTACATTGTGGTTTTATTAAAGAGGAAAATGATTTAAATGAAACATGAAATAATTTTGGGGAGCTTGAAAATACTTAGAAATTCAGTATCAAAATAGGGAAACTGACATTTGTGAGGAACATTATGCACGTACGCATACTAGAGATGAAATTGCTTTGCAGGTACATTTGTGACTATACCACTAAAAGAAAAGGCCTAGTAGTTCAGGAATTCAAGAAAGATGTTGCTCTCAAAGATTAAATTCTCTTTGGAACGATTAGTTAGAGAACCAGAATATTTATCGCTGTACAAAATTTTGAAGGGAGTATGAGGAACTTAAGGTCACATCAGTGAAGTTTTGAAACTAACGAACCTAGTGTCGTTTATTATATGCCTCATCATAGATATTTCGCCCACAAAGACTACAACTAAGTTGAACTGTATTTAATGCTTCAACTGTTACTATTAGACTTTTCTCTAAATTCTATGCAGTACAATGGTGGTGTTATTCAAAGAGGATTTGTTCTCTATATATAATGATCAGGTTCACCAAACATATTTTTTGCTTTTTACTGCGGATATAAAAATGATGTATAGGATGATAAAATACATCCTTCATAGAAGTCTTCAAAAGGAGGTTATTTTGTGGAAAGGGAAATTGACGATCCGGTAAAATATTTGAGCTTTCCACAGTGACGTACGGCTGTGAGGTACTAAATTTGGCCATGAGAACGTTGGAAACAAATTACATGGATAGAGGAAATAAATTTCACTCTTGCTGCGCGGTATCTCTCGGACTTTTTACATGGACGATGTGCTCACAGGGAGCACAATCGTTGACAGTTACACAGAATTGCAACATCAGCTAGTGAGATTTTAAGCACTGCCTTTGGGAATGACTCTGCACAAGTAGTTGCAGCAGCTGAATGAAAAACTTGCGGTAGACGACAGCTTGAGTACCCATTTTCAGAGCAGTAGACTACAACGCTTGGTTTTTGTAGGAAATCTAAACGAGACTGTTTCAGTTTAAAGTAAAAGTCGAAAATACGACTCACTTGTCACTAAACGAACAGTATCGTCGAAAAGCAATTGCAAGATTATTCAGCCCTAACTGGACTCTTGGGTCGAGTGATTACAAAAGCCAAAATTTTCCTCCAACGGTTATGGTTGTCACCGCAAATTAAATTGGGATGATACGTTTGCCAGAGGAAGGGAAACTGAGGATTGGAAGCGTTTCTCCGCTGAATTACAGCTTCTAAATATGAAATAGGGAGATTTGATCGATGTATTCTTACGCCTGAGCCAAGTCTTGTGTGAATTTCATGGCTTTGTGATGCCTCACCGGGAAAAGCACTTACGGAACAGTCATATATTGCAAATCTCGTTCTGGTTGTGATCAAGCACAAATTAGATTGTGAAATACTAGAAACTAAATCTAGGGTTTCACCATTGAAAAAATAACAATTCCTCTTGGAGCTATGTGCTTCAGTTTTGCTATCAAAACTAATGTCACGAGTGTTGTCAGCACTTTAAAAATTGACACCTTATAATGTGTTCTATGGGTGACTCCACCATGATAGTGCTTTCTTGGATGCAAAGGAGCCATATCAACTAAAACTTTTTATTTGCAAATCGTATCGCCTGAATTCAGGGCGGCTGGCTGTGCAACAATGGAACCATATAATAAATCAATTCATTAATCCCTACTGATATAGAGGACTTGATCCAAATAAATTGTTGAACAATGAACTTTTGGCTTAGAGGTCCTGAGTTCCTAAAGCTGGATGAGTATCCAGTAAAAATATTCCTGCTGAAGTCATCACAAAGGACATTAACAACGAACTAAAAGTTATTAGTGACTATAATTTTACTTTAAATATGAATTCTTTTATTTGTGATTTTCTTAATATTTCTAATGACTATTCTAAATTAATTTATATACTTAGTTATATTTTTAGATTTTTTAAAATTTGTAAAAAAATGAAAGTAAGTGTGGTCCTCTACAGTCCTGTGAATTGAGAGAAAGTGAGTTGATTTTGATCAAGCAGGTACAGTATGAACAGTTTCATGGAGACTATGTAAATCTAACCAAAGAAGGTAATGTGGTTACTAATAGTAAATTAAAAAATTTATGCCCTTTTCTTGATAATAAAGGCAATTTGAGAGTAAGTGGTAGAATATCCCAAGGTATATTTCAGTATGACAAAAAGTTTCCAATAATTTTGCCCAAGAACCATAAACTAACTAGTTTAATTATAGAAATGTACCATAAAAAGTATCTTCATGTAGGTCCTCAAACTTTATTATTTCTGATTAGAAATAAATTTTGGCCAATTAATGGTCGCAATGAGTGTAAAAAAATTGTCCGTAAATGTTCTATTTGTTTTAAAGCTAAACCTTTGATGATTGACCAACTCATTGGCCAACTACCAAAGGAAGAATTACTCAAATTTAATTTTAATTGTGTAGGAGTGGATTTTTGTGGACCATTTTAATTAAATATCCAAACCAAAGAAAGGGAACATTTCAAAAGGTTTATTTAAGTGTTTTTGTTTGTTTTGTTTCTAAAGCTTGCCATTTAAAATTGTTAATGATTTAACAAGTAATGCATGTATTGCAACTTTAAAGAGATTTTTTAGTAGAAGGAAATATTGCACAATTGTATTCAGATAATTCCAAAACTTTTATTGGCAGTAATTTAGAGTTAAAGAGATTGGCAAATTTAGCTAAAAAATCTAATGAAAATTTGGCTAACTTCTTATCAACTGAAGGTGTAGATTGGAGGTTTATTCCTCCTAGAGCACCTAATCATGGAGGTCTGTGGGACACTTGTGTCAAGTCCATTAAATATCACTTAAAGCGTACAGTTGGTAATCACAAATTAACTTATGAAGAATTCCTGACTTTAATTAATCAAATTGAGGGAATTCTGAATTCCCGACCGCTATTTCCACTGACCTTGTGACATCTCTCGCGTTCTTCTTCTTACATAACTCCTACGTTCTTTGACGGCCACGATTAATGGCAAAACTTTTCCAACCCAATACCAAGAAGAAAAACAAAGCAAAAATGCAAATAAGATATACTTTAAAAGGATAGAAGGTTTAGTGAGAGAGAATGGTAATCTTAGAGAAAGCTTGCGACATAGCCATCCTGTGATGACCATGTCGTGCCGGTTCCGCGTAAGCTAGAGGTGTGGGATTATCAAAATGATGAGACATAATAATTCTTAATACAACTTTTATTAAGAATAACTTATATTACTTAAATTCTAATTTGACAATTTTAATTAAAGTGAGAGTCAAGCCCAAATTAAATCACGTATTCAAGTCAGATCACGCAACTAGATCCTTTATCCCAATTATCATTAATAATCCTATTCATCTAATTACTTATATCCAATATTACCTTTTTGCAGATCTCCTTCCTTTACCTAAAGAGATATATATCTTTCGCTTTATATATGAAGATTCCAACTTCTTTATATAGGATTTCTATTCCTTCTAAAGCTATCGGACCGCTAACTCTTGATCTGCAAGATTTCACACTAAGCTTTGTCACGCTATCGATCAGAATGATTCCACACTACTATCTCTAAGCTTAGCCGCTACGATCAGAATGATCCACACTATCCCTAGCAGCTATATCTAGGCTTGCACGCTATATCTGAGCTGCCAGCTATATCTTATCATCAAAGCTTCTATCCTTTTATAGTATATCTCATTTACATATTATGATCGTTTATCTTCTTGGTATTGGGTTGGAAAAGTTTTGCCATTAATCGTGGCCGTCAAAGAACATAGGAGTTATGTTAACAGAAAGACGCGAGAGACGTCACAACCCCTCAAGAAGAAAAACGTGTTTACTAAGGGTTCTCAATGCCCTTAATAAATTACGTGTCTAAATCTCTATTTCTACTTCGCTTTGAGTTTTATTTAAATTTTAATTTAAATCCTCATTTTAACTTTTAAATTTCCAATATTTATCTTGACTTTAATTTTCATTACAATTTAATCTTAAATCCTCATTTTAACTTTTATAATTTCAATATTTATCTTGACTTTAATTTTCATTGCAATTTTAATCTTAAATTTTAACTTTTATAATTTCCAAAATTTATCTTGACTTTAATTTTCATTACTCATCTTAGAATTAAATTTTAATATTCAATTTAATTTTAAACTCGTGACAATAAATTTTACTCCAATAACTAGGCCAACATTAATAATTACTGTTTAATTTATGCCCACTCTCACTTTTACATTCAGTTACTTAAAATATTTATACACTTAAATATTCTAAAAATAAATATTCTGGGTGCGCAGACCCAATCTAACACTGCATATGGAGCTGGAACTGTCGCTCCCCTTCTTGTTGAAGCTATAATTCGTATACTTTTCAAGATTTTCAGGGTCAGTCTCCCTGAAATGAAAACTATTTGAGTCTCTATTTCCGTAATATTAATCAATTTCACAATTATATATTATTTATATATCACAATAAATTTTCATCTCCATCCCCACATCTGGTTTCAACAAAACTCCCAATGAGCCGCGCAGCCTCGTTATATATTGTTAGTGCCCTGACTACGCCGCGTTTCCCTGAACCAGATGCCTCATAATACGTAACAATACAACAACATATATATATACACATATTATACAATTACAAACATTTTTCAATAAACTATTATAACAAATAACCAAAGGAATTTTCGCATCTCAAAGTCATGACATCGAAGCAAACAAATGTGTGATTACAAATGTTTTCTTCAGAAAAAAATTTTTAACAAGTCAAAAAGTTCCAAAATTAAATGAACACTCATTGTAGTGTTTGACTTGGCTTATAACTTTTAAGCATCGCCCGAGACTTCCTTCTTTGCAATAATTCTTCCGACCACTTGTTGGAAGATCATAAAAAATGAAACAATACAACCTGATTTTTATATGTTTTCTCCCACATTCACGTTCAACGATGAGGTGTCATCACTCTTCATTCCTCGGTTGTACTGGAATTTCTTGTTGTAAGGCTTGTAATCTCCTTGTCGTCCTTTCCTTGACTTCCCAACTGTGTCCTTGGCTGGTCGGGTTCTTCTGTTCTCCGTCGTGGCCTTAGACTGTATCTTGCTTCATCTGTAACTTCAGTGCACTCTCTTTTGTTCCTTTTCCTGCTTCTAAAAATAGTACTGGATGACATTTGTCTTTTATTATTATATTCCCTTTCTTTGCCACTTCTTTGTGGTCCACTTGCCCCCGACACACCTGATCTTTTTAATACCCCTATTATATTTAAACTTTTTGTTTTATTTTCATTCCCTAATGAACTAGGTAGTGATCTGACCAGTGATTTGTTTTATGGGTCCTCTCTGTATTTTTATATTGATTTGATTGGTTACCAATCCCTTTTGCCTCTAACCTACGTTTCACCGCAGATTTTTCTTTCCCATATTGTGACTCATTTAATCCTTGGTGTACTTTTTCCGAAGTACGAGTTTCCTGACTTGATCTTATACTATTTGGGATACCTGTTCCTAATTCGACCTCGTCACATTTCCTATGACGATATATTCTTATTTGATCTACGTTAACTGTTAATCTTTTTCCTGATTTCCATATTACAATATTATTAAAATTCTTAACTTCTAAGACTCTATAAGGTCCCTCAAATTTTTGTTTAAATTTAGCACATACCTTGTTAGCTGCTGAACTTACAGGGTGTGTTTCCAATAAGACCCAATCATTTACCTTTATTTTTATGTCTTTTCTACGTCTATTATAATATTTTTCCCACCTTTCCTGTTTAATTTTCGTACTTAGTCTAGCTTCTTGAAAGCTTTTCTGTATATCTTGAATTTTGAATTTTGAACTTTCCGATATCATAACTAGTTTTGAAATGGTGTAATCAATTTTCGACCTAAAAATAATTCAGCCGGTTTTTTCCCGTTGTTTCATTCACCGCCTACGAATAGCGTAAAGCAAACTCATCGTAAGATTGATCCCAAGTATCGTGTTGATCATTAACATAATTTGCAATCATTTGCACTATATCTCGATTAACTCTTTCAGTCCGATTTGCTTGTGGTCGATATGCAACAGTCTTCACATGCCTTATGCCTAATCTTTCACTTAAGTGCTCAAAAATCTCGGATATAAATTGGGGACCATTATCACTTATTAATTTTATTGGAGCTCCATAACGCGATATAAAGTTATCAAAAAAAATATCCGCTATTATACGAGATGAGGCCTTTTTAAGAGGTATAATTTCAGCCCATTTGCTGAAATGATCGGTTATTACTAAAATATAGCGGTTACGTCTTATTCTCGATATAGGATACGGGCCTAACAAATCTAACGTCACTATCTCATTCGGATAATTCGATATAATTGGATTTAACGACCAGCTGGTAACGCGTTTTTATAGTTATTAACTTGGCACATATGGCATGTAGAGACATATTGATCAATAAATTTTCTCATGTACGGGAAATAACAAACGTCCCGAATTTTATGATACGTTTTAAATCTGCCTAAGTGTCCAGCGATTGGCTTGTCATGAAATTCTCTCATTATTTCATTCCTTAAAGATTTTGGAATGTATACGCATTTCACCTAATGACGTTGCGTGTTTCGCATAAAATAACAATCCTTCAATTAAACGGAAAATCTGTAACCAATTCTCACATATCGTTGCATTAACCGAGTTATCTTCCGGGTTTTCTAAATATCTATATATATGACCTAATTCTGGGTCATTTTTTTGTTCATTTATTAATTGTTCCCGCGAAGTAAGTACCAAATCTTGATTATGGCACAATTAATTTTGTCACCAATTATATTTTTCCCATGCTTTTCGGTAAAACTGCTTAGCCACCATGTTTAACTTCATTTCTGACCCATTAACGTGTAATTCCCTTTATTTACCTTATTATCTTCAACCAGTGAATTTTGAATTTTCAACGATTTCTGATCAAAATCTAATACGATTTTTGACCCTTTTATGAAATCGATACCCAGAATACATGGGTATTCTAAATCTTTCAACACATGAAATGACCAATTTCTTTCGAATTGTCTGATCCAATTTTCAATTCTACAATCCCCTGTTTTGGCATTTCGCACCTTGTGCTGTTATTACCTGGGCTCAGGATTTTTAATTTGCTTATAGAAAAAATATTTTCTATATACTTCTTCCGATATAAATGATTTATCTGCTCCGGTGTCCCATAGCGCTTTCAAAAATGTGTTATTTAATAAAATAGGTACGTGTGGAAGTTCTACGGGTGATATACATATCGGAGAAAGTCTAATTGTCTCTCTTGTCGACATCCCTTGAGGTTGATCATTAACCTTTACAATATTTAATCGTCCCCTTTGCGTCCTATCGCCTCGATTGAAATTTTCACTCGAACCCTATTTCTACGGTCCCTCTATTAAAATTATCATTTCGCTCATTTCGAAATGAGTAACCCTGTTGTTGAATCTTTGATCATTGTTCTGAAACCTATTCCTCTCGAACCCTCTATTATTTTGACGGCTATTCTCGTAAGACTCATTTCTACTGTTATTTGGTCTACGCCTTATTTCAGAATTCCTCCAGTTTCTACCATTAGCTTCGAAATTAGGCATCCTATGCGCATTTTGACCTCGTCTTTCTATATTATCGTTCTGATAACCCCTTTGTAATTTGCAAGAATATCTCTCTTCGAATTTAGCCAAGACTTCTAAAAGTTGTATCGTGTTTTGTGGATTTCGGACTTCCACGTAGTCCTGGATCTGTGGTTCGAGTCGAACTAAAATATGATCCACTAAGTCTGCTTGTGACATTCCTAATTCTAAACTTCTCTCTATTTTTAGTAATCTATAAACAAAGTCAGTAGGAACCTGATTTCTTCCCTGCTGGGATGCATAAAATTCCGACTGTAGTTCTTTCTTATTTTTGACCGCGGGAAAAGCCTTCGCTAATTCAGCTTTGAGCTGCGCAAAATCCGTGGCTGTATTTTGCACCAACAACGAACCAAATATCGAATACCAATCTTGAGCCCTTCCCTGAGATGACTTTTTAAGTAAGCACATGACAGATTACTGGATTTCAAGTAACTGTATGTTGTTATCTATACACTCTATAAACTCTGCAATGTTCCTCCGACCTGAAAAGTACATTTCAGGTAGAACCGTACTTCCACCTACATTACCTAACCCAGAATTAAATACGTTCGGGCGCCATTGCGACATAGCCATCCTGTGATGACCATGTCGTGCCGGTTCCGCGTAAGCTAGAGGTGTGGGATTATCAAAATGATGAGACATAATAATTCTTAATACAACTTTTATTAAGAATAACTTATATTACTTAAATTCTAATTTGACAATTTTAATTAAAGTGAGAGTCAAGCCCAAATTAAATCACGTATTCAAGTCAGATCACGCAACTAGATCCTTTATCCCAATTATCATTAATAATCCTATTCATCTAATTACTTATATCCAATATTACCTTTTTGCAGATCT
Source organism: Trichonephila inaurata madagascariensis (assembly GCA_019973955.1). Taxonomy (NCBI): domain Eukaryota; kingdom Metazoa; phylum Arthropoda; class Arachnida; order Araneae; family Nephilidae; genus Trichonephila; species Trichonephila inaurata. The sequence continues at coordinate 4,792 of BMAV01016197.1, read as the reverse complement.
CCTTCCTTTACCTAAAGAGATATATATCTTTCGCTTTATATATGAAGATTCCAACTTCTTTATATAGGATTTCTATTCCTTCTAAAGCTATCGGACCGCTAACTCTTGATCTGCAAGATTTCACACTAAGCTTTGTCACGCTATCGATCAGAATGATTCCACACTACTATCTCTAAGCTTACCGCGCTATATCTAAGCTTGCCACGCTATCGATCAGAATGATTCCACACTACTATCTCTAAGCTTACCGCGCTATATCTAGGCTTGCCACGCTATATCTGAGCCTGCCACGCTATATCTTATCATCAAAGCTTCTATCCTTTTATAGTATATCTCATTTACATATTATGATCGTTTATCTTCTTGGTATTGGGTTGGAAAAGTTTTGCCATTAATCGTGGCCGTCAAAGAACATAGGAGTTATGTTAACAGAAAGACGCGAGAGACGTCACAAGCTTAGTGCGGAACAGTTCGGAACAAGTGTTAGACGGCCTATTCACAAGGAAGAAGGAAACGCCCACGGTCGCTAATAAAATTTATAAGGAAGAGTAATAGTACCTGAGTACACCTATCTACAAGTAGCAGAATAGATGAGTCTTCAACCAAGGTAGGAGGGTTACTTTATAAACGGTAATATTTTGTATAGAAAGCTAGATTAGGCAGATAATTAACTATACGTAGGATAAGTGATCTAGTGGTGCGATCTGACTTAAATATTCAGTCTAATTTGTGGCTTATTCTCACTTAAAGAAAGTTGTTTATTAGATATAAGTAATTTAAGTTATTCTTAATAAAAGTTGTATTAAGAATTATAAAATGTCTCATCCTTTAGATAATCCCACACCTCTAGCTTACGCGGATCCCACACGTCATAGCTATCGCAGGATGGCTATGTCACAACCTCAGATATAGAAAATTTTGATGTTTTGACACCTTCCCATTTTTTAATTGGACGTCCTATAATAGCTATTCCTGAGCCTTGCATAATTGATATAGCTGATAATAGGTTGAAAATTTGGCAAAAAATAACAAAATTTACTCAATAAATTTGGAAAAACTGGCAAAATAATTACATAAGTACCCTGCAACAAAGAAATAAATGGCGTTTTGAGAAAAATAATGTCAACATAGGAGATGTAGTTATTTTAAAAGAAGATAACGTGCCAGTGTACAGTTGGCCGTTAGGGAAATAATTAAAATTTATCCCGGACAGGACAGAAAAAAAAGAGTAGTTGACATCAAAACTAAAACCGGTACATTTAAAGATCTATTAATAAGATATGTTTGCTTCCCTTTTGCCAAAAAAGGGCTGAAAAAAAGGACTTAAATGAATTTAAATATGTTGTATCTTGTGTAAATTGAGATATTTAGTTAAATCTATTGTTTGTTTGTTTTCTTAAGATTCTAATTTCCTGTGTATTGGTATTTGTATTTGTGCATTACTGCCCTTGTTTTTTATTTTTTTTCGTTGTGCTTATTCTTATTGATTTGAATCTCTTTCATCAAGAAAATTTTTTTAATTTTAATTGACTGTAAGTGTTGAATAGACATTCAAGGGGGGAATATGTTGACGCCTGCGTGCGTCTGATGGGGGGCATGCGCGGAATGTATCGAAGAAGAATTTTGTTGTCGGTTGTGGAGCCCACCCCAGATGTGCGGGTTAGAATAAACAGTGTGCTACAGTCCCATTGATTTTTTTATTTCGAGTTTGTTAAATTCAAATTTAAATTTTGAGCTATCGCATGAAAACCCGAGTTTAATTTGTTTTTTTATCCCTCCCTTTTGAAAAATATATTTCCCTTTAAAAATAATTTTCTGAATGACGTTAAAATGTTTTAAACTGTGTAGATGTACTGGTATTTTACGGAGAGTTTGTAATAAAAATTTAGGGAAATTTTTTTATTTAAAAATTTTGATTTCAACATCGAATTTTTGATAATAAGTTCTTTCCTCCATTTTCGTGTTTTTTTTTTTTTTTTCCCCCGATGGAAAAAAGGGGCATTTTTCATTGAAACTATTTAGTTTTTTGCTAGACATTGTGCTGACGGTATAAAATTTTCTCGTGGAACCCAAGGTAGTAAAAAAAATAGAATATTCACAATCTAATAGAAAGTATATATATATACAAAAGATAAAAAGTGTGTTTTGATATTTTTTTGTTATATTATAATAAAATTAAAAGGTGTTCAAAATAAAGCTATTATAGATAAATAAAATTTTTTTAGTTTGAATGAATAAATGGCTTTTTAAAATGGGCCCCCCCAAAACCCGGGGATTTTTTGATTGATTATAATTCTAAGTATATAATACGTAAAATTTAATTAAGTATTCATTATTAATGATTAATTTTATTAATTAATTCTTATTATTTATTCAATAATTAGATTTTTTACTGTGTTTGGTTCCCGAAAATCGATAAAACCAAAAGGAGTAAAATACAAGAATGGTGAACTTTCGAGCCCTTGAAAAATTTCTGTGTGCGCTACTGAAGGGGACTGAAAAGAAAAACCAACCCTTTTTTTCGAAAGGGATAGCTACTGGTAAAAGTTTGGAAACCCCTGATCTAGAGTTTCTCAATAATACAAACAAACAAATAGCAAGATAAAGATACAAACAAAAAGACCCATGGTGTAGAGGGTTTGATAGATGTTAAAATTGTAGAGGGTCAGTCTTGTTGGCAGGGTGGGGAAAAAAGGGGGAAACTCAGGTGACGTCCTCGTCATTTATCCGTGAAGAATAAAATGTATGCGTATACAAAACGAATGCATTACGTTTTCCTTTTCTCTGAGAAATCTCTTTTCTCTCTTGATGTCAGAACTTCCTGATGATTTCTATGTTTATGTCATTAAATTTTTTTTATTGTCTTTTGCTTCTTTCCTTCCTCAAAAGAGAAACTCAAATTTGCTTTATAAGTACAAAAGCAAATAAAAACATCATGATTATTAGTATTATTTTTGAAATAGAATGCGTCAAAGAGAAAAGTGTTGTGGATTACATAAGTTATGGTACAAGAGAATGTATTCATATATTTAGAATAATCAATACCAAAAATCTTTAAGCATTTCGCAGTTAACAAATAATTTTAACTAAAATTAACGAGCTAAAAAGAGAGGAGGAAAATCGGAATTTCACGGATTCTTCCAACCTCCTGAGATGTCAAACATTAAAATTGTGTAACGATTTGTCTGTGCATTAAATATGAGTGAGGGCGAGGACCCTGTTCCACGTGTCACTCCACAGTTTGTAACAAAAGTGTTTACGTAAAAAAACTATTTTATTGGTTGATTAGGTATACACTTATATTACAATATTAAAAAAATATATGGCAGCTTTTAATAGCTTGACTAAATTTTGAAAATTTTAAGAGTACCAGCACATTATATACTTTCAAAAAATCAATTTTTCAAAAGTAGATTTTTTTAAATTTAGCATTTATTGAAGATATGAAACTTTATATGAAGATATAACTAAAACAGAACAATAAAAAACAGATAAAACAAAAACAAAAATTCTTTTTTATGATTTAATTACATATTTTCATGATGCAAGGTATTTACATATATGTTTACATTACCAAACTAGCAGTAGTTCATTGCGTTAATTTATATAATCCAGCAAAAAGACGTATTTACACGGATTTTTGCTTTTTCCTGTGCTTCCAGAATCGAATCGGCATCGATCTAGGATATCTTGGATCTAGCATTAAACAATTAAAATAAAAAGGTTCCAACTTTTTAAACATTTTATCTCGCCACAGAAACCACACACACACATCGTCCTTGAATATTTTTTCTACTTTACACCCTTTTTTTTGTCCACATTACAAAAAAGCAATATTCCTTTCCTGTTACTTGTAATTGCCCCTGTACTTGGTAAAAGTAATCGTGATTTTTATTTATTTGTATCTGGCCGAATCTATCAATTTTCCAGAAAAGAATTTTTTTTAAGCTTATTGCTTCATTAGGAGTTATGTCTTGGCAAGAAGCGGGACATTTAACATCCACACCAACTAAACCATCGGGAGTGGCAGCTAAATATTGAAATTTTGGATGTATGAAAAGTCCGAAGGGACGAATTTTCAAACTCAAAGAGTTTTCTAAGCTCCACATCAGGATTTTTTGAAAAATCAATATGAATATTTTTTGCTAAAACCCTATTTGAAAAGGAATTATCTCAAAATTAAGCATGTTCTATCTACCAACAGTCATTTTTATCCAGTTAAATCTATGTAGATATAGGTTCTTGATGAGGCAATTTGATGAAAACCGCTACTGCCAGATCTCATGAATTGGCTGTGGTTGAGAGAAAAACAAGATGTTCCTTTTAGGTTTAAAATTTCTGCATCCAATTATGGTACAGTTTCTAGAAAAAATTAATTTGTTTTTATTAAGGTAACTTACTTAAAATAAACAATTGACTAAGATGAGCAAATATTATGGTAAATTGAAACTTGAAATCTGTGAAAATGAGAAACAAATTTCAATCTTCATTAATAGCAGAATAAAGCTTTATGTACTCTTTTTCCACTGAAACTTCTTTGATATTCTTCATTTGTGTTCAATCTCAGGTTTATCTCATGTTAATATCCAATACTAGTCAGCGAGCATGTTTTTATCCCATCTTCTTTGATATTTGTGCTCCATAACTTTGATGATGGAACCTGTCACCTTGTTCTTCACCAACTTATCCTAAATTTTCATGAGAAAAGTCCACATGTGAATGAAGGGAATGTATTTTAACTCAACCAACCCAAGCTTCTTTTTGTCTTGTGATTGTTTCAAATTCTTTATCC
>BMAV01016195.1:0-69108 GCA_019973955.1 Trichonephila inaurata madagascariensis | reverse complement strand
TCCGAACTTGCATCCGGCGTGTCACGAATTCGAGCCCTAGAGCCCATAGCCCCCCTGAGGGGTCTTGTTAACACCGCATAGGTGTTGGTTTTCCCTTTGGCGTGCTATCGTAGTTTGGAGGGGTGGCTCCAGTTCAAATGTCGTCCTCGTCATTTGTCCGAGGTTCAATATTATAAAGTCCATTACTAATAGCCTTCGAGTAGTTTTTTAATGTGACGTTAATAAACACACTTACTTCATAACTCTCTTTAATAAATTTTAGTAAGCGAAAGGTAGACTGTGACGCCATGAAACACAATTGCAATATGGAGGCATTGGTCTCTTTCCTTAGCAGAGTGGAAAATTCAGAAACACTTTTACTGTGTAAATAACTAAAATTTAAATAAAATCTACAGACTGAATGTTATTCCATTTTTTTTAAAGATGGTTACTGCTTCATGACGTAAGCTTCAGAAACACCATATAATTGGTCGATATAGTTTCTAAACGTAGCGATTATAAAAAAAAATTTTAAAAAAACGGAAACTGGCCTTACTTATTGGTATTATCAAAAATGACGGAGAAAAAAATCGCAGTTTTTGCAAACGCTTCAGTTATTAAATATATCGCCTCAACATTGAATGTTCAACATCTACAACTAATTTCAAAACATTCTATAAAAGGTGCAAGCTGTCATCATCAACAGAAAAAGGATTTCAAATTTCAAGTCTTTTGAACTTCTCTTCTATGAGTTTTACCAAGCCGATTCACATACATACGCTAACTGTTCCTTTAAATACACAGGTTTCCAAAACTTAAGCAACAATGTCAATTTTAAGCAGATAGCCATGAAATTGCAGAAAAGGTGTTTTTGAGATCAGTACAATGAATACGCAATTCAGTAGGAAAGTGATGCGCACGCAAATGTCCTACAATAAAAGGACGAACGGAGGCGCAATTAAAGACATTCGTTGCAAGTGCAAATAAGTTTTTCGTAAAATATTGCTAGAAAAATTCACCTGGACGACTTCACGTGAAAGAAGGCCCGGAAAAAAGGAAATGAGGCGTAGTTTGACCAGTGTAGCTGAAGAGGTCAGAATCAACAAAAGTTTCATTTTGTTCACTTGGAAAGCTTTCCAAAACATAGGTAAAGCTTTTAAAAGGCTGGTTGTGGTTGCCAAGGAAAACAATTGCAATGGATGATCTACACATAGTCCTGCAGGTAAAAAGAGCCCGATACTAGTCAGAAACCGCCAGTGCTCAGCAACTGTGTACAGCAACAGGGCAAAAAGAGTCCTGAACGCTATATCCGTTTGAAAATGGACGATTGATGGCACCGTTTTAGAGCAGTGATTCTCAAACTTTCAATATTGGCGACCCAATATTCAATCATAATTTTCATTGCGCCTCCCCTCCATACAATAACAGTGTATTGAATTCAATAATACTATACTTTGACTCTAAACCTACAATACGGCTTCAAATTTTTGGTGCCACCGGCGTATAAAAACCCTCTCCCGCCAGTGAATTAATTGCCCGATGTATGTACACGCCTTTTAAAAGTACAATTTTTTTGCAAAGGGTTTACAAATTTCAGAAATTTCTTATTTTTTCCCTTTTTCAACCCTTCCCATCCCCAAACATACGCTCGCCTCTTTTTAAAATTGGGGCATTCGGGAGCGAATCGCCAAATTTTTTAATCGGCATTTAAGGGATCAATTAAAAACCTCAAATTATCAAGATAAGTGTTCATTTTGCGTATAATTTTATATATGCAAGCCCATGGGATCACTGGAAATTATAAATTTTTTCTTAGTATTGTTAAGTTAATTATAAATACATTTTTCAATACTGATATATTTATAAGTGTAAATTTTTACTTAATTTTTTTTGTGTCAAAATGTATTTTGTTCAGTAAATTAATAATTTTTTTAATAATCCTTTGTTTTTGATTTTTCAATATGTTCGCGCCCCCCTCGTAGGGTTATCACGCCCCTCTAGAGGGCTGCGACCCACAGTTTGAGAAACACTGTTTTAGAGTGATGTAAGGAGCAAAAAATAGATTTCTCATCAATGGAGTCATATCCTCTTTACGTATTAGAGTCGTTTCAGTCCCACGAAATATTCTCAATGCCATTTGATTTCGAGAGAGTTGGGACATGATTTCATCTTAGTAACAGAAAGTAAAGAGACCATTATGGTCGCCCTGGAATTGTCGTCTGGGGAGGAATTATGCTGAAAAGACGGACTGAGATCTACGTTTTCGACAGAGGTTTTGTAAGTGGAGACCGCTATTGTATGACCTATATGCGACTGTTCTGATGGGCTATTGGACTAGACTTCTTTTTATGGATGACAATGCATGGCCACACTGGAATGCTGATGTTCTGCACTAACTGGAAAGTGAAGATATCACTTCAATTAAACAGGCCAGTGTTCTCCTGTGATTTAAATTCCATAGAACATGCGTGGGTTGATTAGGAAGACGCCTTGCGGCACGATTACATCCTCCGGGAATACCCAACAATGATGCTGCTTGAGGATTGGGGAAGAACTAGCAACAATCTTCGAGAAGTATTGGAAAATCTGGTACTGAGTACGGAGAGACGCTGCGAAGCAACCATTGTAGTAAGGGGATGGCATAATCACATACTAAGAAGGATCGCCTTGTTGTTCTTCCTCTTAAACAAATAATTATATGTAACTATACTGTGTAAGCTCAAATAAATCCTTTTTTTTTTGTTTGATTTCCTAATATATGCATTCTATTCAATTTTGCGCCATCGTTTAAGTACAAAATGCTGACTCTCATTTCAGAATGCCAGTTCTTGTGATGATTTCTCACGGAGCTATCGGAAGGGGTACACCTGTTGCTTAAGTTAAGCACATCAGTGTAGTAAGTCTCGATACCAACAAAATTTGGGGGAACAAAATGTTCTCTTACTATTAAAATATACCTTATGATTTTCAGAAATGTCTGCAAGTGTTTGCACTTGTATTAGGTAATGCCATTCCAGAACAACGCAAGACTTTCTCCATCTCATACGTCGCCGACCAGGTACAAGTGACAAGCCCGAACTTGTCTACCACTTACTATCATGCTTCCTTTACACAGTACGTTATTTTAATATATTATGCTCAACAACCACATTTTTCTAGACGATATTATTTGGGGAAAGATGTTTCAACGCGCTCGAACGTTCAATAATTGGAAATTAAACGAGCTGTTCTTCCTCTGTCTCAAGCAATCAGAACTTTCTATATCTGAAATGGGTGGCTAAACACATGAAAAATAGAAAAACTTGCCTCCTGAGTTTAACAGTTTAAGAACAAAAATGTGGAAAATATTAAGTTTGCAACTCATTTGTAAAAGTTGATATACCACTTTTTTAAATTTCTGTTCTATATTTTGTGTTATCTATTAGAATTAGTGTTAACTTTGGTAAAAGTTTCTTAAACCATATTTTGTCTGGGCGTAGCGCGTTCTAGTCTCTAAGAAACGACTCCTAATTATAAATTTATCTTGTATCTCCTTATAATACAAATTCTTAACGTTCCCCGAAATTTTACTTTGTAACTACATTCAAAATTTGAAAAGATGCCAGTATTGAAAAACTGTACATGCATCGATTAATTTGATTTTGATTTAATTCTTTTTATCTTCGAAAGGGCTATTGGCTATGAAACTCGTAATTCTGGACTTTGGGTCATGTGATGAGGATGACAATTATGATGATACCCGATCTCTAAGCACATGCACACCATGCCAACGTGAGAACTTCGCATTTAACGATAATTCAGAAGCATGCTTTAGTAACTCTGAACATTCAGTTCCAGAGATAAATTTAACCCCTTAACACCCAAATTATTTTGATGGTTAGCTTTCAAATATTGTCAAATTTCTTTATTTCAAAAATGAAATGCTTAGTAAAAAATAAAATATATTTAATACTAAAAAGTTGATGTTTTTAATTACATGCATAAAGATTTTTTAGATTTTGTAGCAACTGCATATTCGCTTGAGGTGGTTGCCACACAGTGGTGTAGTGGTAAAAGTTCGTTTCTAGAGGAGCATTATTTTCTAAAAAAAAGTAAAGTAAACATTTTAATAAAAATGAATGCTTGTTAGTAGTTCAGTAATTCAATTTTCTATGGGTTACACTTTTCCAAGCACAAACCAACTCCGCATTCATTACACCAGAATCATGTTTCCTTTCTTACCTTTTTTCCATTTGCATCCTTTTTTGGACCACAAAATGTGCACCACTGTCATGTAAGCTCACGTTTTGAAGGAGTAGGAGGAATATCAGATAAAAAATGTCATTGATTAAGACAAAACGTGTATCTACTATCTAACATGTATCTAAACATGTAAAACATTATCTACTGTAGATGGTCTATCATGATTCATTTGTCCAGAAAAGCTGAACTAAAGATTACCTATATTTCAGAAACAAGCAAGGATATATTTTAATTGAATCACAGATAAGCCTGAAATGTAGTCACATTATGTCATTGATGTAACTGACCACTAGAATCCTTTTTTCAATTCCTTCTATTAGTTCACAATCCCCCCGCCCTATATATATATATCTTGTTCAAATTTTCAATCGTTAATAAAATACTTTCCATTCATCCATTCAAGTTCAAATACATTTTTGAAATTTGTAGCGGATGATATCTGATGTTAAAGAAGTTTTTTCAAATACTAATTCAATAGTTAGACTTAATTAAAGATTAATAACAAACAAAAAATAATAGTCCAATAACGTGTATAGAAAGGGAAATCACTATCTATTTTGCCACTTAATATTGTGACTCTCTCATATGTATATATTTATTTATATGAATCGTAACTATTTAATAAAAAGTAAATAAAATAAAATAAAAATTTGTTGACCAAAGTTGAAATTGACTTACAAGTTTGTTTGTTTTTTATATTACTTGTTTTTAACAAGTCTGGAAAATTAAGTTGGTTGTAGTGATTTCGTGAATTTTCGGCTGTCATATGTTTTCTATCACCATCTGTCGTTCATTACTTTAATTCTTTTTATGTAAACTTATATTTATGTATTTACTTATTACATTCTTCTGTTCGAAGGTAAGTGTTAAGACTAGCAATTACATTCAAGGAAAATCAGATTAGTGCAAGAAAGAAACATAGCACGAGAGAACCATATTATTTTCACACATGCAATTCATAAAATGCCCAGCAGGAACGTTAGCTTAGTAATAAAATAAGATAAAATGTGCATTCATTTCCAACGAAAAGAAACAATTTTAGTGTACAAAATGGATAGCCGAAAAAGAATTTATAGTTAAATTTAAAAAACTGCATTTCATGAGTGAGGCTCTCTGCTCTCATAACTGGCTTTAAGTGTCTAAAAATTTAAAAATACAAGTATTTAGTCCATTATTTCAAGAATTTTTTCTCCTGTCACCATAAAAAAATTAAAACGTGTTTAGACATTTTTTTGTGGTTAAAAAGAATTTTCTATGCAATTTTTCATCCCTGTGGATGCACCCGTGTTGCCTAATTGTGCAAAAACCTTCAATTTTGAGGGAACGTGACTTTTGTTTCATAACTTTTTCACCACGCATATAAATTAAGATTAATGAATAAAGTTTGTTCTTTGGCTTAATGTTTTATTTATTTTAAGAAATACGGTAATTAAGATTATATATCATCATTCATTACCAAGGACAACCAAACTTCTCACATTTTATGCTTTAAGAATATATATATGTATAGGTTAAACCCAAAGTCTTGGCCTGATTATAAATATTTATTATATTCAAGCTATTTTACTTGAAATATGTTTGTTTGCTTGTATATATTGTAAGTAATATGAGTTTCTTTTATAAAGCCATTTGCCTCAATAAGTTTCAATGTGTACCCCCTTGGTAGTTCGAAAAATGCCTAAGCATTATTCCAGTTCCTGCAAGTGTTTTTTAATGTGATCTGCACTTTATAATCATGCAACCAGAGTTTTTATCTAAAATCTTTCCAAACTTTTTTGTGATATTTGAAGATCATTTGATACATCTCAAGTTAACTTAATAAGACTCCATCGAAACGATTGCAGAACGTATTCAACGGTTACTTCACTCACATTAGGACTACCACTTCTGGGTAGATAACTAATGTTGCCTGTTTCTTTTATCATTTCATACCAGAGCTTTATCTATATTGAAGAGTTTTGTTCTATAACAACGCGTCAAAATTTGATGCTGAAACTTAATGGGCGATTTCATTTCGTGAAACCACAGCAAACATTGAGCTTTCTCTTGAATCGACGCCATCTCGGAAAAAAAAGAATCAATCAATCAATTAGCAAAAAAATAGATGTCTTCCTTAAAAATAGTCAAAAAAGTCATCCTTGAAGAAGCATTCGCGTCATCTGCAGCACACACAAAAAAAACAACTGCTAAAACTGACTTATCCAATGATACAAAAGTTACTTTATTATATTGTTACGAATTTTGTGTAAAATAGTGTACATAATTTGTATTTGGATATGTAATGCATTTATATATCTTACTTTAAATTATATTTAATTTACGTTAAAATTGTAATATTCACAAGCAACGCCGTTCCTTACGTTATAATGATGATTCAATGGGAACTTGCAAAATCTTGGCGATAGAGCCAAGTTGGCATCATATTTGGCGACCAAGTTCGCAGCCAATTTGGTGACATTGGCGACCATGTTGACGAGTTCGTGACCCTCTGGATTGCTCTAAAAATTTGTAGAGAAGTACACAAATGTCACGCTCTATGACGCAAGCAGATGTTTCTGGAAGTTTCCACCAGGTTTATAAATAAAGCGGTGCTTGCCGCAACGAGTAAGTCTTGATTCAACCAGCAATTAGTAAACTTGTTTTGATCGTGATTACCGATTAGCTCGGCTGTGATTGTGAATAATCTTTAACATACTTGTATTTTAGACACTGGTAATTGTGTCTGAGTATTATTGAAGGTGTGAAGACCTTCTGAGATTTATTTTGTGAATATTGCTGTTGAATCCTGTAATTGAAGGATTGGATTTTCGTCAATAAATTATCATCGCTCTTAAAGAACTGTCTTGTACTTTGTGACCAATCTGCATAAAATCCTCGAACCCCGATCAAAGTAACAATATTAAACATTTATTGTGTAATGAATTTTTATAATCAGGGAAAGAATTTCGGTTCATCCTATATGAGGAAAATGTTACATGGTAAATTCCTATTTAACAGTTTCAGCAGCAAAATAGCTAGAACAATAATTTTTTAAAAAATTTTTAAAATGACTTTTGATATAATTTTCTCGAATTTCAATTCAAATTTAAATAAATGTGACCATTGTTAGATTGTAAATTTCATCCATAGTGAAAATTATTACAGTATTTGAATTATTTGCTGCTGTCAATTTTAAATCATAATCATATTAGGGACAGTGGAGTGAAAGTGTCAGCTAGATACAGAATCAAATCAAATAAATAAATCTGGTTTAAATATCTAAGAATTTTTCAAGCATTCTAATATAATATATTTTCAATCCGTTTCAAGAAGGAATAATGTATGAATTAGAAATTTTTAAAGAAATATCTGCAAAGCTGATAGTGAAATAGATGGATAAATTTATAAATGAATTAAATTTCGTGAGATGCAGATGTAAAATGTCCTAAATAAATAAATAAAAATTTTTATAAAATTGTGTAAATCTGGTCATAATTTTGATATTTACAATCTCATAATAATTTTGGATCATGAATAGACTATTAATTTCAAAAACTTTTCTTGTGGCACTAAAATTAAAAAGAATTAATATTTCACACAGCATGATTATTTTAGTAACAGATTATTTACGAAATGAACAGATGGACATATTCACTTTCTGAGCAAAAATTATTATTATTTACCACCTGTTTTTCTTCTCTTTCTATATGTTTATTTAAGCTTTTATATTTTTATATATTTGTAACTTTAGAAATAGGATTTAAAATGAATTTTACTTTTTAAATTCAAGAGAAAATCAAAAAATTTGAAAAAGCTTTTCTTTTTGATTAATTAAAATTCCTCAAAGGCATAGGAGAACAGATTTTTCCTTTTTCTAATGTTCGTCACAAAATATTTATAAGAAATCAATCCGTAAGATGACAGTCTTATTCAAATAACCGCTATCTCTAGAGACTATTTCTGTATAGTTCTTTCAAAAAAATTATTTTTTAAATACAAGGAAAAAGAACTGTGAAAAAAAATATTTTCAACCATATAAGTAAACAGCTTACAGGGGGATCTCTCGTGTAAAAATTCAAGCAAAAACTTTGTGTATACTTAACTTTAAAAAATTCGTTGAAGGAAAAGCAACTGTTACACATTTTTATTCGACATTGATTACTTTCAAAAATATTTAAATTTAGCTTAAAATCACAAAGCCTCGAGGTTCAAAATTCCAAACGCAATTAAAGTTGTATTTTCTCAGAATTTAAATACAACTGAATTTTTCCCTTTTTTTCCCTTCTCTTCTGTGCATTCCTCTATACGTGGAAAAGTGGTGTGACAGAAAAAAAAAGAGGCATTTTGATTTTTAATTTGAATTAATTAAATACTCGACATTTCATTCCTGCTGCATAGCAACAGCGCTAAACGGTAATTTTGTCTTCCAAAAAAGAAAAAAAAAACGTTGAATAAAAATAAGGAAAAAGTAAAATATATTTTTTAACTCTGCGAATAACTCTTTATAAGTTGAAAAACAATAAATTTACCTAACTTTTGGGTTTTTGTACAGGAATATTTAGGAAAATTCAGCTTTGGAACAGTAGTGTTAGTAATTTAAACGTTAGGATGCAAGGATACTGACGGAAATATCCAGAAATCCTTCCTTGGATATAAAGAGAGTTAGTTATCTTTTAACTTAACTTAGATTAAAAGTATTTTCTTTTTCTGATGTTTTTTTGGGAAATTGCGTTCGTTCTTGCTTTGCAAAAATGGTTTATTATTAAAATGGTTTCACTTGTAATTTCGTCATTTAAAGTGGAAAAAAACAAGAAAAGAATATTTATGCGAACTATTTAATGCAGCGTTTCTCGAAGTATGGGGCGTGATACCCAAGGGGGGTGCAAGCATATTGAAAATTCGAAAACAAAAGGTTTTTTAAGAAAATTATTAATTTTTATAGAAAATAAGCAAACAAAATACATTCTAATATAATTAAAAATAAAATACACATTTACACTGATATAATACGCTTATAAATGAATCAGTACTGCACATTGTATTTTATTACTAATTTAACAATACTAAGTTAAGAACAAGTTAAATAATTACCAGTGACCCCATAGGCTTGTTATATAAAAATTATATCTAAAAATTGATATTTATCTTGATAATTTTTTTTACGATTTATAATTAATCCCTAAACTGCCGACTAAAAGTTACGCGATTTAATCTCCAATGCCACCGTTGTCCACGTAGATACGTGTATGTGATATATTGGAGGGGGAGAAAAGGAATTAATAAGCAAATACTCTGAAATACGTAAATCCTTCGCAAACACTGTCAAGGTTGTTTTATTGTATTCCAAAGCTTTCGGAATAATTTTATGAATAACAGTGCACGGAAAAGATCGTACTTCGGAAAGACATATATATATAACGGCTGAGACAATTAACGCTTTGGCTGAGCGAGACATTTATATACACTGGTGGCACTTAAGAGGTTAAAGCCGTATTGTAGATTTAGCGTCAAGTATAGCATTACTTAATTTAATACATTGTGTTGTATGGAGGGGGACGCGAGGAAAATTATGATTCAATATTGGGTCGCAAATAGTGAAAGTTTGAGAAGCACCGATTTAATTAATGGTCAAGTAATGCAGTTTCTTTTATTGCCCTCCCTTACAATATTACAATATTATACACAGGGCTAAATTTTGAATCACTTATTTAAATAAATGAAGCCCAGTGGCTGAATGGTTAGTGCATCGCTCTTCCCCACCACAGGTTCGAGGTTCAAATCTCGGCTGGGCAAGGTTGACCCACCCTTTCATCCCTTCAATGAGTTTATAAATGAGTACCAAGAACTTGTTTGGGAACTTACCACTGAGAGTTTGGCGTCAGACTGACCACCTGACAGGAACATCTGATCATGCATCTCAGGGCCCAAAGTCACGTATACCGAGTTGGGCACACTAGGCCTTATCCCTCATGGGCTGGAACGACACTGAGCTAAGTTATTTAAATAAAGAGAGGAACAAACTATTTAAAATCCGTAAATATTTTGGATTTTTCTCACTAAATCTGCATAAACACGTTTCATTTATAAAACTCATACTTAGAGTAAATTTATTTTCATTCCCAAAATCTCATTCTAACTTAAATTTGTTTTACATCGTGTTTATAAATAAATTTTATTTGGGGGAATTCTCTCTCTCTCTTAAATATTTACTTCACAATATAAACTCTCAAGGGGGATTTAGTAATTAACTCTGTCACAATACGTGTCATAACATAAGCTGCAAAAAAAAAAAATCCGAAATTACTAGTTTTTTTCGCAAAAGGTTACACAACGGGACAATGACAACCAGTTTTTAATTTTGAACTGTTAGATGAGGAAGATAAATCCTGACTAATACCTCATTTGCTAAACTTTTACACCACGCCATGTGAAGGGTTTGTTATGGTGTTTAAAAAAGCATACAGGGACCCCTAAAGTTCCAAAAATATTTTCAAGATAAAAACAAATTTAATAACTGGTTTTAAACAGTTAGTCACAGTAAAATTTTTACATGAGATTTTACCAAAATTTAGTGTTCCTCACGATAGTCTTTCGTCAATTCAAGCTCACAGATCAACCCCTTCATGACTCATTTTATTTCTGGATTAAGGATAAAAATGGCAATTTTTTATGCATATTTTTAAAAATACACATATTTTAACACATATTAGCATCATTTGCATACAAAATTTCTTGAAAATTAACGTAAAAGAATCTATTTAAATAAGTAATATACCTGTAAAGTTGGCTTTCTGTATGGCAGGAATCATTAGACTTAGGAGTCAATTCACACAAACTATTAATGAACAGATTGGAACACCTAGCTTTTATCTAGAATTGTAAATTTTACTTACATCCTTTGCATTTACCTAAATGATTACGAAATCTTTAATCAAAATTCGATCGTGTTTGATAATTTCGAAAACACGGTATTGCACATATAGCCCAATATCGCAATCAGGACAGTAGAGAGAGAGGATTTTGTTTCTCTTCTTCCCTTTTTCCCCCTTTTCTATCTCTCTTAATGGCAAATAACACACTGTCACGTTGGACTAGTTTTCTTCTTTGTTGGGGGAATGGAGTCAACACAAAGTTACTTTCAGACAGGCGTGAAGGGGAATGCTCAAAGAAGGAAGTCCTCTTTTTCCAGAAAGTTCCCCCAATATGTACTTTTTAATTATTCGAAACCATAAAAATAACATGCGAAATAACTCGGGAAAGATCTATTGTGTACAGAGTAAATTTTCACAGTGCCCGAGCTACACTCGGGATGAGTCAGCATGGTTCGTTTCGCAGGAAAGTGGTTAATGTGAATATCATTGAACTCCTCGAAACCCAGGATATTAATTAATTATTTGGAACCACAACCAAAAAGTAAGAGGGATATTATTTTTATGCTTATTTTGAATCAGCTTTGAATAAACATAAATAACACTTTCATAACAAGTGTGTATGTCAACTGAATGTTATTTACTGCCATCTACTCGCAGTCATTAGATGAAGAGAAGGAAAGGAAATAATAAGTAGTAAAAAATACACCAAAATTCATAGACAATAATTTTGTACTCTAGCCCAGTGATTTCCAACCTTTTTATCACTGCGGACCGATCAAAGTTTGATAATTTTACCGTAGCCCACTAAGGTGGGGGAAACGCTGATTTTTATTATTTTATATTGTTTTGATTTAACTTTAATTTAATTGTATTTAAACATGCCTTTAACCCTTTCGCAGCAATGGCTAATAGGTATAGCCATATATTAAAAATTTTTCTCCGTGCGGGTGATGGATATTTAGTCTATCTACATGCGTTAATTGAAGCTAAAACACATAAAAATTAATACATATGGCAAGACGATACCTTTTTAATAAATAATAATTAAAAAATAATTAATAAAAAATAAATAATAATTGGAGGTAAAATAATAATTGGAGGCACGGGGTATCGACCCGGACCTCTCGTATGCTAAGCGAGCGATCTACCATCTGAGCTACGCCCCCAGGCCACACCTGTGTTATTGTAAACATGCTCGCCTTAACACCTAAACAAGATAGTTACAGTAACTAGGTCGATATCGGAATATAAATCGGCAAAACATGCATTGTCATCTAAACTAAACGTGTATACAAAATTTCAGCTCAATCGGTTGAAGACATCAGCTTCAAAATTGAGTTGCAAGATTTCACCCGAACAATTTACATTGCAAGTTAAATAAAAGCTTGTAAAAAAAGTATTCGTTACATTTGGGAAAATATGCTTAAATAATTATTCAAAAAAACGCAGTGAAGAAATTTTAAGCGTGAAGTATAACCAAAAATTGAAGAAATTTAAGGCCAATTAAATTAATGTTTGTTTCTATATTTTTCTGTTTTATTTATTTAAATATTCAATTATCAATTCGCATGCTGTTCATTGTACATGATGTCTTTGTAATTTTTTTTTATACTACATACATTTTATGAACATGTTTAATTGTTCACATAACTATTATTTGAAGAAAAATTATTTATTTATTTACGTCATTCATTTAAATTATTTTCATAAAGATTTTAGCATTCAAAATATGTAAAATGTTATTTTTTTAATTTCAAAACATTTGTTTGATTTTTAGATATTTTACCATAGAATAATATTGAATTTTAATGCATATGCATAAAAATAATGTATTAATAGTTTAAAAAATATCTCAAAATGCAAATGCTTCAAAATTTGAAACTAATCAGTAAGTTGCCTCATTAATGATATATTCCTTGAAAAGTTTTTTTCCGGTTATTTATAGGTAAGTGTATTTACTAATGTATATATATTTTTAACGTCCTATATTTGCTATATAATTATTATGGTGTCTAAACTGTTCATGTCGTATGCATTGTTTATGTAATAATATGCCTCAAATACTTTACTTTTCATATTTCTTTAAAAGTAAATGTTTCTTTTTTATTTTATTGGATTGAAATTATTATTATATTGAATATTGAATGAATGAATTATTTTAATTGCATATTTTTAACGTATAATCTAGAACCTATTTTTACTATATAATTACTATGGTGTCTAAAACTGTTTGTCATTTCTATACTTGTATATATTTTTGCATGCATTTTTATTTTTTATAATTCTTTCTTTTTTTATGATTTATTGATTCTATGAGCATAAAAAATGTCATTTCACATGAAAAAGGAACTCCAGCAAAATGTTTCTAAATTCACATGATTTTGTTTATTAACATGCCTCTAATGCTCTAATTTTCAAATTTTCTTTGCAAGTAAATGTTTTTTTATTTTATTTTTTATTTTATCTGATAGAATATATTTTACATTGAGTCACATTTTTTTTATACTGTTAGGAGCTTTTCATGAGTGATTTTGTCCCTTTTCCCGGGAAAATATTAGGCATCATTCTAGCGTATTAATACATAACTTTCACCAAAAAATATTCTAAGTGAGAATTAAAAAAATAATCAATATAAATGCGGAAATTTTGATCTATGACATGAAAAGAAATAAACGTTAAAAGCTTTATATTCCTCACAGAGCGAATGCGCGTAGAAAAGCTTTCCCTCCTTTCGTGACGTCATCAAAACTGTCGAGGCCTGGTCCTTTCAAGATGGCCTTGATTGGACGCGTTAGACCTGTTATTTGCCTTCTGGTTTCCCGGACTTCAATCACTTGGATTTTATCTTCTGGGGCTACTTAAAATTGCTTGTATATTAGGTGTCGGTGGCTACAGTGGAGGAATTTGCGTCATGGATCGTCATCTCTTCAGCTGACATCGCCAGCATACGGATTTCCTTGAAGGAGTATGACAATACTTCATCCGTCGGTGTCGGCTGTTCTAAGATTTACGCGGCCGCAAACTTCAACCAATTCTATGATAATCACATGTCGTTGCATTTCTGACGTCGAGCTGTGATGCATTGTTCCTATTATAAGCATCCATTACGTCCAATAAATGTATTTCTTACCTCTGAATGCAAGTTTTCATTCCACTCGGCATCACATCCTTCATCACTCTGTTTACAAATTACTCCGACTAAACGCGGCTAAACCATGTTGCTTATCACAAGGTGGATTTTCTTTCAATATTATAGTTATTGGGGTTTTTTTCCTCATTTTTATGAAAAACAATATACTATTCATTGTGATGTACAATTGGTGTTTATTCATGTGAATATATCGATAATGAATTAGTTTGGGGTAAAAATAAATAGTTTTTTATGTGATATTAATATTTTTCCTGATTACTCTTAAGGTACCTAACTACATTCGGAACCGAGATTTTACAAAAGCTTATAAATGGATACTATTTATGATATTTAGTGTCACTTAGATTAGAAAATGTGTATAAAACTGTTTTAAGAATAGTATTATAATAAAAAATTATTTAAGTACAATAGTTTGACAAAACTGAACATAGAATGACCCATTTTCAAAATATTCCCCCTTTTGTGAAAAATACTTCTATTATAATAATATTTTGCCTGTATATAGCTCAGACCTCTGTACAGAGGCTCAATTAGAATTTTTGAAATATATAACTTAAAAGTGGGTTTATCCATGTTTTACGACAACAGAGGGGAGACATTTTAAGAAAAAAATGCCGATAATTATTTCAATGGGTTGTAACTCTGAAAATAATGTGTATTTTTTAAAAAAAAATCGTAGTTGAGCCTCTGTAAAGAGGTCTAAGCTATATACAGGCAACATATTATTATAATAGAAGCACTTTTCACAAAAAGGAGAACATTTTGAAAAAAGGTTATTCTAAATTAATTTTTTGCCGAAATATTTTATATAAATAATATTTTTGTCAAAATGTCCTTAAAACAATTTTATACATGTATCCTAATCTAAGTGACACTAAATATCACAAAAAGTATCCCTTTATGCGCTTTTTTAAAATCACGGTTGACTAAAACTAAAGCGGTTCAGATTGAAGTTGCACCAGTTATAGCGTCTCTGATCATCCTCTCCCATTCTATTAGATGTCGCTTTCCTGTTTTGGTGGTTACGAATCAAATAAATATGCATTTTAGGCCCTCTATTTTTAACATTCCTTTACGGAAGGTGTCTTTCTTTTCTAAATTGATGATGATGAACAACTTTGTAGTTTACTTTTTTCATGTATCTCGTACTATTTTTAAAATAACGCTAATTCGAAATTTATCCTCCTCTAGGTGTCAATGTAAGCAGATTTTTTTCATTCTTTTTTTTTTGTAGCTCATGGTAACTTTACAATACCTAATCCCCACTTTTATGACTATAGCTCTTGTTATTCATAAATTATTGGAGTAACAATGGACTTAAACGGGAAAACTGTATAAAAATACGTATGTGCGCGAACAATTTAGTGATTGTTTTATAATATACATTTGAAATGAATGAATTAAATAACGAGAAAAAGTATTGCAAAGGATTCCCTTTTCATTTTAAGTTCATCACACCACATGATTTTTTTTGGGAAAGGATCACGCTTTTTTTCATTAAAAATTTTCCTTTTTCCCCGGGGGCCAAATAAATGGCAATTTTTTCCAACCAACACGAGAAGTAAAACGTGAAGGAAAGAAAATTAGGAAGTTTTTTTAAATAACAGGAGAGTCCCGGGGTGACATTTGGGCAGTGTTATGTTAGATCGTGTGGCAAGTGGGGAAGAGCATTTAAAGAAGTTAAGTGACAGTAAAGGGGTTTCCCCGGTGACAGAGAGCCCTTGGGGTCAAGGTGTTTTTCCCCAAGGTAAACCCCGCAATTTCTTTGGGCTAGATAAGGTTTGGGAGATTTTGTTGGATATTAAGATAGGAGTGATCATTCAAATATTGGGATCTGTGCCCGGTTTGGGAAATTGAGTTTAGGAAAAGTAATTTTTGACAGTGGTCCGCGTTACGTTATTTCTGCATTATATATTGTGTTTTTTACCCAAACCGTAGATTTTCTCACATATCATATTATTATCTAATCTGTTTTGGTTTGGTTAAGATCTTAATAAAGTAAATTGGGATTATGGCAGCTTCTTGTTCTTCATTTATTCCTACACCCTACCCTTCCACGCTGAAAATCAGGAGAAGGGCCCCCAAAAGGGTGCCCTTACACTTTGAAAAGTTTTTAGTTTTTTTTAAATAAAGTTATCTTACCTGTAGCTGTGCTCCCAAATACCTTTTGATGGATACAGGTACCAAGCCATAATTGTATCAACCATAAACACTATAATTCTGTTTCTATCAAAGGCTTTCAGGTGAGTGATTTATAAATTCACAAGTAACCAGAGGGATATTTTTCTTTCTCCAGGACTTAAACATCTTTGTTAAATACAGGCTAAATCCCGGGATTTTCCCGGAAAAATGTCCTTGTGTTTTCAAAACGTCCATTCTTCTCTTCAAACCACACAATGCTTATTTTTTCACTCTCTTTCTTTCCCAATACTGCTAAAAATCATTAAAATTCATTAAACATTTATTTTCATTGTTATCTTAGCAAATTATGGAGTTAGAGTAGCTTGCTAAATGCGCCATTGCGCCAATAAAATCAACCAACCAACTACGGATCCTATTTACCAAGTTACTGAAGATTATAAGAAATTTAGAGAGATGAGTGTTTATTCAGAGAGAAATCTTGTTTTACACTTGAACAATTCTTGAAAACGAGCTTTCATGTTATCTAAGGTTCTCAATGCCAACTTAATACAACAAAAATTGAATCTTTAAAAACGTAAGTTTCAAAACACTTTGCCGTATAAGATTAAATTTAAAATCCTTTTTTTTTCAACTTATAACCTTTATTACTTATGTAATTGCTAGTTATAATGTCAAAGTATTTACACAAATATTTTTCTTAAACATAAATTATGTAAGCATTGAAAGCTGGAATGTAGCATTATAATGCTCTTACAAAATATAAGTATCATGGGTATGCAGAAATATAAATGTTCTGGGGAAAAACACTTATGCTTAGGGAAAAATACTTCGTGCAACGTTTAAACTCTTCAAAAAGCAACACTTCTTACAATAATATATTCTTCGAAGAAAGAACATTGTTTTGTGAGGAGACACACGAGTTAATCCAGGAAAGCGTCGCAAAAGTCCCATAAATTTCCCCCTTCTCCCCCTGGCAATATTCTTTCCTCCTCGTATTTTTTTAAAACCCTCCACCAACCCCCTTTTCTCAAGAAAAATCCCCCCTCCCTCTTCAGGCGTAAATCAATGTCCGGCGGAATTTTTCAACCTCTTTACTCTCTCGAGGACTATCATCATCCCCCTCTCCTCTTACTACCAGGAAAAAAGGAAGGGGGTAAGAAGTGCACCGGACATTTTTATATATGGAGCCTGGAGGATCTGTTATCCGGTCTGAAACTGTCTTATCAGGCAGGAGGCAAAATCGTAAGCCCCTAAAAACCACACGAGGGCTTTTAAGAAAATTTACGTTTTCTCTCACAACTGCTTTAGTGGAAGTGGATAGTCCTAATGGCGATAAATTTTTTACTTATTAACTTGCCTCGGAACCAGTAATATATGGCAGAAGGAAAAAAAATAAGCTCTTAAGGTTTGCTTTTAATTGTGAGAATGATAAATGTGTGTTATTCTGGGCAGTTTTTTAATCCTTTAAAAGGAACTTGTTTAAGAGTTTAGAAAGAAAAAAATTATGCATGATCCATGTTTTGTTGTTTTAAATTTTGTAATTAAAATGTCTTTTGAGAAGAAAAAATTCAGAATTAATGATACATGAAGAGTTAATTATATCCATTAATTAGAAATTATGATGAATAATACATTTAAAAAAAAGAATTTATTTTAATAGTTACAAAATACATCAGTGCGCTAAAATTTTAAAAAATCCAGTCATATTACAGTAATTTCATCATAAGAGAATAAAGCGATTGTGTACATTTTAGCTAATTAGCTCAAGGAATTCGAATAAAATAATTGCTGAGCATCTTTTATTTATTTTCTATAATCTTTTCTCAAATAGTAGTCCCATATATTCATTAAATAAATTGATTTTTTTCTTTCCCCAATATACTAAATTTGGGTATTTTTATTTAATCTTAGTAACAAAAAAAATAATGCAATATATATATATATATATATATATATATGGATGTGATCTCTTTTTTAGAAAGAAATTTACCTATATATATATATATATATATATATATATGTGTGTGTGTGTGTGTGTGTTGGGGTGTGTGTGTGTGTGTGTGTGTGTAAAAAATATATAATAATAATACTTCATGTGTTTTTTTTTCGTGGAATTTTCTTTTTAAATTATAATGCTCCTAACCCTCCAAATATATAATGGAAAAAACCCTTTTCTTTTATTTCCTAACGGGAAAAAAAATTTTTTAAACCAAAAAATTATTTTTCGACACATTTCAAAGGCGATATGGAAAATTTAAACAATCGATTTCGACCAATCAATGTACTAAAATCGAGGACTGGGAAACGAGAAATTTTTGGCAGAAAAAAAGGGGCCAAAAAATTTTAGATTTTCGGAACAAAAAGAAAAAAGATCATTTCCCTTTGTCGCCCCTTTTGTGTATTCCTGTTGCCGATTTTTTCCTATGGGTACAACCCTCAATAAAATATAATACTAAAAAATTTTAAATGTTTTATATATACATATGTAAAGATAATTAAATTAGATTAAAAAATTTAAAATTTCCCCATCTTGAATTGCTTTACCTCCCTCAACCCCTCCTTACCTCCCCCACCTCTTCAAGTATCAAACCAATTTTTCCCCTTTATTTATTTCGAACATATGGCCTAGCCAATAAACATGTCTAATTCCAGATCGTTATATTTAATAGCCCCATATGTCAGCATTAATTCCTTTTAAGAGCAACCCGGGGCGCCGCGATCGGTGTTTTAAATGTTTAACCCAATTTAAGTTTTTGGGGGCGTTCTTTTTCTCTGCCTCTTTTCGTCAAAATGATGGTAACCCTTTTATCAAATAAAACCTTGTTAAAAAAAGTCTATTTCTAACCTAAAAAACATGTCATATATATATTTAAAAATGATTACAAAAAACAAAGCAAAAAAGATCACTTATTGTATGAAAAAAATTTTAAAAAGAATGGAGGCATTAGTACCCCCGTTAGATCCCCACCTCCCAGCACGAATGCATGAAGTGATACGGTTGGGCATTGAGGCATGTGTTTGGGGATGATGTTCCCCGGGGATACTTTTCCCCAAAAATTGCCGCAAATTTAGCCTCTTCAACCAAACTTGTAAGCTGTCCAATTTTTTCAAATTTTAAAAAAATCCCAGATATGCTTGATCAATGCAAAAAACTGGGGACCGAGGGGCCCCCAGGAAAAAAGG
Organism: Trichonephila inaurata madagascariensis; assembly: GCA_019973955.1. Taxonomy (NCBI): domain Eukaryota; kingdom Metazoa; phylum Arthropoda; class Arachnida; order Araneae; family Nephilidae; genus Trichonephila; species Trichonephila inaurata. The sequence continues at coordinate 49,560 of BMAV01016195.1, read as the reverse complement.
GGTCGGAGGCAGTCCCATAAATTTTTTTTTATGTGTGGTGAGCATTGTCCCGGTTGAAAATGGCTTCTGGGAGCATTGCCAAGAGTAGAAACACATGTGGCTGAAGAGCGTTTATGAACGTACCTCTGAGCTGCAATGGTGCTTTTTTGTTTCAATATTGGAGTGAGCACGTGTCGTGGGATGGGGAAACCCAATTCCATCACACCAGTTGTGGGAATGAAGTTCTATTGTAAAAGGAAGGCTGGATTGAGACAAATTCAACATGCCCTTTCACATGTACACAACTGTCAGTCGTGTAAGTGCACGACATCACTCCACACAGAGGAGACGGTGAGTGGGTGCCAATCACAATACACGTAATGGGCCCCGTGATAGAAACTGTCTTTCAGCCAGGTGGGGGGTTTTGCAGGTACAGATTGACGCCAAGGCCCGTAGTAAAAGTGCTGCCACTGTATGGATGGTGGACAGTGAGACGAAGCTATTTTTTCTTGCTTTAAAATTTACGGGGCTTTTTGACTACGTCTGTCAAGGGTGTTCTGAGCCTGGGCATCGTGTAAGAAGCCACTGGTCCACAGGTTCCTACACCTCTTCGCAACGAGCTATTGGCCAAGCTGACCACCCAATTTTTGTTTAGTCCTATGATTCTTCCCTCTCGAACTCTGACAGCTGCTAATATTATCTCTGATGACAGCGTAATGCAGTATTTCTCAAACTGTGAGGCCCGCTCCCTAGTGGGGGGCGGGTAACTTTTTCGAGGGGGGAAAATTTTAAAAAACCGAAAACAAAAAGATTATTTAAAAAAAATTTCTAATTTACTAAAATTTAAACAAACAAAATACATTCTGACATAATAAATAAAAAAAACAAAATTTACATTTATTCCATCAATTTTTAAAATTATCAAGGGCTGCAAAATATATTTTATAATTAACTTAATAATACTAAGTTAAGAACAAGTTTAATAAATACCAGTGACCCTATGGGATTGTCATATATAAAATTAACATTTATGTTGATAATTTGTACGGTTTATAATTTAATCCTTTAATTAATAATTAAAAGGTACGCTAGTCGCTTCCCAATGCCACCGTTTTTCACGTAGGTGCGCTTAAGTGATGTATGAGGAAGGGGGGTTGGAAGAAAAGGAACACATAAACAAAATCCTTCAGAAACACTTTCAAGGTCCTTTTTTTGCATTTCAAAGCCTTCGGAATAATTTTATGGATAGTAATGCACAGAAAGGATCATATTTCGGAAAGACGTGCATATACGTCCGGGGCACTTAACGCTTTAGCTAAGTGAGACGTTTATATACGCTGGTGATACTTAAGAGGTTTAAGTTGTATTGTAGCTGCAGCATCAAAGTATAGTTTTTTTTAATTCAATACATTGGCATTGTATTGAAGTGGGGCGCGGTGAAAATTCTTATTGAATATTGGGTCACCAACATTGAAAGCTTGAGAAGCACTGGCGTAATGGCATCTCTAGTTAAAAAGACTTCCCCTGCATCAGCTTAAATCACACAAACAAGCTCTGCTGATCCAAGGAGAACGAATTTCTACGCCTTCTGATGACATTACGCAATAAGCAATCTACGTAGTACTAATCATTTACATTTCTGCCTGACACGTAACTTTTGCCAAGTTCCGGAAGAATTTTGTTCATACCTCCTGGTGTGCAAGGTTTTATGACGATGAGTGTATATAGATTAAATTAGTAGTTTTAATTAATTTGCCATGTTATGATTTTATGTAATATAATAGCATTAGTGCATTTACCTTCTAATAAGGACATTTTCATAGTTCTATTTCTTTTGCTATAGCTAAGTAGAATTCGCAAGTTACAGACGAATGTCGGCTGGCCTCGAAATGTTTAAACCTGAATTCTCAGTTGATAAGGCTATGAGTTTGCTATTGTACGACTGTGGCTACTTATTTCTCACTTATACTTTCTGGTATTACTTATATTTATGCTTATTTATAAATATAGCTAATTAGTATATATTGTTATTATTATTATATTAAACATATATATATATATATATTATAATTATTATTATATTTAATATATATATATATATATGAAGAATAGAAACGAAATATTTAACTTGGATTAATTAATGACTAAAATTAACAATTTTCAAGTAGTTGCAGCAACATTACATTTAGATAAATGAGATTCCAAATCTGGATTCTCATGATTAATAACATAACGTAAATAGACTTAGAAATACAGTTGAACCTGTTTTTGCGGTAGATAGCGACCGCATAAAAAATCGCACAAAAAAATATTCAAAAATTTCATAAATTCTTACATATAACAAACTAATTCGTGGAAATACTACAAAAAGCTTTTTTTATGTGGTGGATAGGGACCACATAAAAAAAAGTCGCATTTATAAAATATGCCAATTATTTACGAAATTTATATTAGAGTACTTCTATAACAAATTAAATAATTAAATATTACACATGGAAACATTTTAAAAACGTATAATTTCTCATTGTATATACGGATAAGTCTTTAAAATGCACATACATAATTCATCGCTACTCATCGTAATCCAAAGTCCTGTAATAAATAAGTTCAAAATCGCTTTCGTTACTTGAAGGTGCAATTTCAATTGATTTATTTTTTGGCAACATAAAGTAAGAGATCAGTTTTTGTAACGAAGGACGTGTAGTCATTTGCTTGTAAATGTCACGATAACCAGCTATACATGATTGGAGCCCTTTTTAGAATTTTACACTCCTTTCTTAACTGGTATCTATTTTAAGAAAATGCTTTTCCATTTTGTTGGAAATCTGGATCCCTGCATATTTTTATCCGCTCTTAAAGAATCTGGCTTCTTGTCCGTCTTCATAATTTATCAAATTATTGATTATGTGACTGTCATTGAAAGTTTCGTCTTCAATCAAGCGTGGGCTGCTAGAGCGTTGAGAGAAAGCAACTGAATACGCATTGTCGGGAGACTGTTTACAACAAATGAACAGAGCGTCTTGAAGTGTCTACATTTCAGTAGCGTAATGTACACCCCCGCATCACGGGGGAGGAGGGAAAGAACTCTAGGGGCCCAAGGCCTGACTTACGTATTTACCCAATTTATAAAATAGAAAGGCAAAACCTGACTTTCAGGGGTCCTAACAATCTCAGTTACACCACTGGTAAACAGATAGAAAACATTACAGTCGAGACAAAGGCATTGAGTCCTGTCAAGGGGAGGACTCTAGTAGCCCCAAGGCTTGACTAACCCTATATACACATTTACCCAATTTATAAAATATTAAAGGCAAAACCAGACTTTCAGGGGGTAGGGGTCCTATCATTCTCCGTTACGCCACTAGTAAATAGATAGAAAACATTACAGTGGCGCCAAAGCCATTGAAATTCATACACAGCATAAAAAAAAATATCGCACAAAAATAAAATCGCACAAAAAGGAAATCGCAAAAAAAAAGACCGCACAAAAACAGGTTTGACTGTATATAGAAATAAAGTTTAAAATTTACTTTATTCTCAAGCACTTAATAAAACAAAACAAGTGTTAAAATGCACATGATTAAACTTTGTAGTTGTTAAGTGTTTGCATTTTTTTTCCCTTAATTAAAGAGAAAAAGAGTTATCGTGAAAGAAAAATTGCAAAACAAAAGATTATTTCCCACAATTTCAAACTTCAACATTTCGTTATCCAGAAGTGGTATTCTTATAGATGAAAAATTACGAATAATAATCGATCATAAGTAAATAAGAAAGGGACTGAGTGTGGGGGAGGGTCATTTGGATTGGAAGTGACGTTCCTATCTCTGTGGGGAATGTCTTCATGGGAACAACTGTCAGAGGATTACGTCCATCGAGAGAACCTCGAATGACATCCCCAATCAATAATCACTGATAAGATAACAGAAGCAATGGGCTCTTTGCTAACACTACAGGCGTCCCTTTATACAGATATTGATTGATCACACAATCTTCAGTAAACCACTCGGTATTCGATCTAAATGTGTGAGGCTGAAGGAAAGGAAAGTTTTCTTTTGCGAATTTTAATAGCCAATCCATCAATTACTTTTGTCTCAGTTTGTAAAGTTTTGAAAAAATAGTAATACCACAAAGAGTTGAAAATTTCACATTAATATATATTTAAGTTACCGAATGAAAAATTAAAAAAAAAACTTTTTGTTAACTCTCCAAATTAACGATACTCAACCTGCGGCCCGTGGTCCGCATGTGACCCACCGCGCTATTCTAAGTGGCCACTCACGGCCCATTGCACTAACAAATGAATTTATTTAAGAACAATGTAATAAAAATTTAGCAGGAAATTCTATCAATCAAACAATCAAATTGACCAATTTTGCTGTCGATGTCGTACAGGTACAAATAACAAGATTTTTTTAATTTGTAACTGTAACGAATAATAATAACAAATAACAGTGAAGAGTAGGGAACTGAATTGGAGTACTGATCATTTTATGGGCTGCCATTCTGCATTTGATAAATTAATGCTTCAAATAAAAATAAGTGAGGCTTTGTCAAGGGAAAAAATCCAATTATATATCGAATGGCATGACAATTTTGTTGGTATAATAGTAAAATGTAAGCTAGGGGCTTAGTCATGAATGAAATTGAACCAAAAAACTAGAAAATGCATAAACACGGAAAAAAACATTATGTTTGCTTTATAGAGATTGATATAGTACAGTCGGACCTCTATTTAACGAAGTCACTAAATCCCCCAAAAAGTTTCTTTATATGGAAAATTCGCTATACATAGGCTCATTTTTCAATTTTCTTTACAAACCACATAAAAAGTACTTTAAATTCATAAACACTGTATATTAAAAAAGTAATTATTCACTCCCTTAAGTAGATTAATATGTATATTTATTTTATATATCTTACTTATCAAAAAGAAAAGAAAGTTTCTTGACGCCTTTATCAAGTTCTGAAGAATTAAATTTTTTCTTTGATGCTCAAGCACTTACGTTTTGATTTTTTGGAGCTAGCAGAAACGAAGTTACTAGTACGGCTAATCAACACTACAGATGTACGGAGACTAGTTAAAGGACACGGAGACACGCGACAACCCCACTGAGGATGAAGGGGGATATCGAAGATGTTTTCTGCAAACTGTACAATAAGGATGAAAGGTTGTACTCCTTGGATGAAACGCCCAGAATTCTATATGCTCTCGGCGAGTTAGACCCTTTATAAAACCAGTTCAAGATTCAAGACCACCATAAAATGTGCTAAAAGAGAGAACTTGAAATGTCGAGAAATACTTTAAAAATACGGAGAAAACATTTAAACACTAGAGAAAAAGTTCGTTACGTAGAAATTGCGCTATTGGTTTATTTTACGAAGAAAATCGTGAAATGTTCTTGGTTCAAGGAAAAAAGTTCGCTGTATAGAAAAATTCGGAATATAGAGGCTCGTAATATGGAGTTTCGACTGTATTTAAAGCCAAAAATTAGTTTTCCATACTTTTAGTGTAATATTGTCTTGGTCGTATGGTGTTTTTCCATTAATCCTCATGTTGTGGCCGGCGCAAAATATCTGCTATATGTATGCGGCCCGGCAAGAAAATAGGTTGAGTACCCCTGCTCCAACTCCTTCAAATAGTGAAGTGTAAAAATTATGCAGAGACAGTTAAATCAATAATTTTGTCATTAAGCCTGTAAGGAAGGAATGTAATATTATACTCTATAGCAGCGGTCGACAAACCTTTTGACCTCACGGACCAGTAAATTCATAATTTAAATCCCGCGGACCACTAATAGATTTTTTAAGTGTTAAATATAGTTATGAAAAAAAAATTGTGATCTAAAAACACAATCAATGCATCTTAAAACCTAACTTAACCTGATGAGTGAGTATATTCCACATTTTTCTGGTGACCAGCAAAATTTTCTCGCGGACCACCAATTTGGTGACCTCTGCTCCATAGTGCAATTTGAGAGTGATTGTTTATCTGAATAATTTTTACTATGGATATTGGAATTCTTTGTCGAGTGAATTTAGCAACAAGCAAGAAATATTTTGCGAAGTTGGCCATATCGGTATTTTTGCACGGCAGATCGCAGAAAACACCCGACCACCCACCTCTTTATACTCTCATCTACATATGCACATGCACATTTTTAAAGACGATATCCGAATAAAAGTGAATTGAAATCCGTTAAGAAATTTATGCTTAACGCAAATTATTTTAATACATTTTTTTTTAATGTAACAAATATATTTTCAGGCTTTTTTATATGTTTTATTTTGGTGACATACCAGAATTAAAAATGTCCCTCAAGTAAAACTACTTTTAATTTTTTTTTTTTTTTTTTTTTTGTGTGTGGCAGTATTGTGAAGATTTTTTTTCCCTTTTTGTACCTCATTTTCCTCTTTTAAGTCTCACACGTTTGGAAAACACAAATTTAGTTAAAATCTCGCACTAATAAAATATAATTCAAAAGCCTTTTTTTAATTATAATAAAACTAGCATCCGTTTGTCTTTTGTATAAGGAACTTGGAGTTTAAAAAATCAAGTATAAATTGCATGCTTTTAAAAAAATCATTTCGTTTTGTTAGAAGAACAAAAAATAGGTCAAGATAATGGATTGCTCCATTTGTATTTGAAAAAAAACTACAATACTGCAAAAAATACTTTCCTTCAATTGCATTAAAAATTTTATAGCTAAGTTAGAAAGTTTCAAACAATTTAAGCTATGGTACAGTTAAAAATAAGATTGTTAAGTTGGTATTTTAAATCTCATTTATAAATATAAGTTTGATTTGAATACTTTCCTTATAAACTACTTTTCTTTAAGAAATGCAGACTAATTCGCAGAATGTAACGGATTCCTGAATAATATAAATTATTATTCATGAATAAAAAAAAGGAACCACGTTATTTCTGTATAGGTAAAAGTTGGTATTTTTAGAAATACATAACTAAATTTCATGAAATATATTAAATAAAAGAACAACATTTAATTATCTTTATAAATTATTCTTATAACTAGTTTCAAAAGATAACTATCACATTAAATACATTCAAAACATTACTCAAAATGTTTCTAAATATAACACTGAAGAAGTAACAGATTTTCCTTCCTATACATTGTTTCTCTCCGCACAGAAAAAAAAAAACAAAAACAACTTAGTTGGAGAATGAAAAGAGCATCTTCTTCAACTTTTAATATACATAATTACCATCTGTATCAAAAACAGGGAAGATACAGAAAGCGATAGTGCAGTAAGGAAAAGAAAAAAACTTTTTCTCTTTTTGCAAGTATCACTCTATAATTTAATACCGACCACTTTTCCCCGTCTTTCTCCAATATCTTCCCTTTTCTCTGTGACCGACACCGATTTTTATTGAAGAAGGGGTCTCCCGACTCAATCCCAAAGAGAAAAATAATAAAAGAAAAAAAAAGGGAAAAGTGAGGGGGGAAATGGGGATATTTTCTCCTTTATGTGTGATTCTCACATTCACACTCGCCGAAGATTTTTAATAATGCTCTTTTTAAAAAAAAAGTAAAATACAATGCTTTGCACCATATGGATCTGAAATAGCTTCCAGATGGGCCCTAGTGATAGGGGAAAGGGGTGGAAAACAAAAGCAGAAGTAATAATCAATTATTAAAAGAGAGGGCACTCTTTGCGTGAAAAATGGAGGCAAGCATTTCAAAATGAGGCCCTTTTCTATTTTATGTGCCCGTGTCGTCGTTCTTCCTTTGTTTTGGTAAGAATAAGTCGTCGCGTGCAATTTTCGAAATTGAAATGTGTGCACGCTTTGTTGCACTTGAAGCGAGGGAAATTTAAATGAAATTGCATAATATTCCCATGACAGGGAGTTATTAAAACACCTATTTAAATGAACAGTGATATATAGAAAGAGAGAGAAAAATACGAGTTTGGAATCAACACATTGCTGGATATATGAGTGTTTTGAAAGATAAAAAGGAAAATTCAAATATATCACGGGACAGTTTTGAGGGGAAAGGGAAACATTTGGAGAAACCGCTCTGAAATAAATGGAGCAAAATTCTTTCTGCTCTTTTCTGCATCTTGTTCAATAAGCTTCCAGTAAAAACTCTTAGAGATACCATAAATAATTATTTTTTACTCAATGCTTACTCAAGCGATTAGAAAAAGAATGTGTTCGAAAGAATAAAAAAATAATAAAATTTAGCCTTGTTATTTAAAAAAAATAGAGTTATCGTTTCCCTAATACGATTAATGATAAAAAAAAATTTAAACATTTCTTACGTAAAGTAGCTATTTCACAAGACCTTCATTTAAGCGATTTTTTTTATCATAACAAGGGTTGGGTGGAAAAATCAATTTTAAGTTTTTCTTGACTGTTCTTTTAAATTTGTAACTGCAGCTTTATTAAATATTCTTCTCTCTTCAAACTCACATCTGAGAATAATCTTGCTTATTTCAGCTACATTACTTCCTTTTTTTCCGTGATTGCAAAGAAAATTGAATCAATAAGTGAAGCGAAATTCATCCAAAAAAAGTTCTTTGATGACTTTATAAAAGGTGACTCATTATTATTGGGAAATGGTCTCGCAGACTATAGAAGATCTAATTTCCGTGAAAATTTGTCTCTGGATGTCTAATGAACTTAAGTTAATACAAACGTACGAAAACATTAATCACAATTAAACATCACTTCTAACATGCGTTTAAAAATCATCAGTTAACGCCCTAAATAATGGAGCTCTAAAAGGCACAGGTCTCCAAAAGTTAAGGAACACTGATTTTTTTCCGATCCTTACTTTTGGTCCTTAACTGCGGCAATTCGAATATTGATTTTTCTAACAAACGTCTTATTCTCAGCATGACAAAACCAACTTCCCTCATCACTTGACTTGAAATAGTAATCTTCATTAATATAAATCGCGGTTCTTTAACAAAAAAGATTTTATAATCATATAACTCGTATAAAAAATATTTTCCCTAGAACAGTGCTTCTCAAACTTTCAATACTTTGCGACCCAATATTACAATCACAATTTTCATCACGCCCTCATACAATAATAATGAGTTGAATTAAATAACACTATACTTTGCGCTAAGCCTACAACACGACTTTAACCATTTAAGTGCCGCTGGCGTATATAAACGTCTCGCTCAATCAGTAGTGCGTTAACTGCCTCGGACGTATGTATACGTCTTTCCAAATAACCACCTTTTCTGTGAACTGCACACCATGAAATTACTTTGAACGGTATTGGAATGCAATAAAAGGACGTTAACAGTGTTTACGAAGGATTGACTCATTTTTAAGGATTTGCTTATTTATTCCTTTTCTACCCCCCATCCCTTTCCAATACTCTAAATACACTCGCCTTCGTGTTAAACGATGTCATTGGGGAGATCACGTAATTTTTAATCGGCATTTGAGGGATTAGTTATAAACTGTACACATTATCAAGATAAGTGTTAGTTTTTGCATATTTTATTTCTGAGAAGCTCATGGGGTCATTGGTAATTAATAAACTTTTCTTTACTTAGAATAGTTAAATTAATTATAAAATACATTGCGCAGTACTTATATATTTTTAAGTGTCTGACATCAGTGTAAATGTGTATTTTAATTTTTATTAAGACTTAATGTATTTTGTTTGTTTATTTTCAGAAAATTAGTTAAATAAATAATCTTTTGTTTTTCACTTTTCAATATGCTCGAGTCACCTCGTAGGATTATCACGCCTCCCTCATTGTGGGTGCGCCCTAGAGGATTAATCAGAATCACGAATAGAATCCGTTAGAACTGAACACATAAGAAATTGTAATGACTTGAAGTCATAGATAGATATTGATCTTCATTTTTCGTTGAGACACTTGGACGATTTTGTAAAGGTGTTCTTTCAATAGATTTGGTCTAATTAAGCTGTCTGATTATTGGGAAAAATAATAAAACTAAATACTAACAACTCAAAATTCTTTATTTGCAACCAAAAATTACGTTCTGCAATGCATAGTAGTAAATGTTTTAGTATAACGTGTCATTCAAATTAAAGTAACATTAGTGACTTCTGTTAATGCAGATAAGAGGACAAATAACTTATATTAGGATTGTAAGATGCACTGGCGTAGATAGCTCTGAATGGGTCCCGTATCAAAATTCTTTTGGGGCCCCTTTTTAGATATTATAGCCCTGATAGTTGGACTGTAGTTTCACGTGTTGGGGGCCCCGTATCATCGATACGACTGATACGGCGGTTAATACGCCCCTGGTAAGATGTTACTTTTAGCAGAATGCATGCCGAATCGGTTTCATCTGCCAAACGGCTTCTATATAAAAGAGTCTTTAATCTTAATCATCTCTGAAAATAATGACTCACAAGCATAAAGAGATGAAAATATGGTTAAAATGACATAAACTAGCTTCTTCAAATAGTTAAATGTATTTGGAATCAAATCCCCACCACCCCACATCCAATCACTCGCGTTTGTTCGTAATACTTCATAGTGAACTTAAATATTTTGAACAGTGTTGTGCCCAAAATATTGTGTGGCGTATCATCAGTGGTACGCGTGCCATTGTTTCGCCATCCCTAGTATAGACAAGTTAGTTTCCTGATATGAAAAATGCCTGAACAATGGGGGTATCTACCTAAATGTATAGTTTCCTACATGCTCTTTCATGTAAAATAAATTTTGTTTCGAAAAAAGATTTTTTTAATACAAGTTTTTCCACAAAATGGCACTTAGTTTCCGAACACGCCTCGTATTCATTTGTGAAAAACAAATTTAAAGTCCTTCTTATAAGATACAGTCGGACCTCTATATAAAGGAGTCGCTAAATCCCGAAAAAAAGTTCGCTATATGGAAAATCGTTATATAGAGGTTCATCTTTCAATTTTCTTTATAAACAACATAAAATAAATTTTGAACTCATAAACACTATATATTAAAAAGTAATTATTCACACTTTTTTGTAAATTAATATATATTTATTTTATATATCTTACCTCATAAAAAAAAGAAAAGAAAAAGAAATTAAAAAAAAACTGCAAGGAATGTTTCTTGACGCCTTTATCCAATTTCTGAAGAATTAAATTGTTTTCATTCATGCTCAAACACTCATGTTTTGACGTTTTCGAGCCATAAGAAAAAAGTTACCAGTGCGACTGATCAACACTACAAATGAACACTATTTAAGGAAACAGGACATGAGACAACTCCGCTGAGGGTGCAAGGGGATATCGAAGATGTTTGTAGTGAACTGTACTATGGGGGTTAAAGATTACACTTTTTGCATGATTCGCCCAGAATTCTATTTCTTTCGCATAGAGTTAGGCACCTAATAAAACACGTTCAATATTTAAGACCACCATAAAATGTGTCAAAAAAGAGAATAACTTGAAATGTTCAGAAATACTTCAAAAATAGAGAGAAAAAAATTTGAATCACAAGAGAAAAAATTGTTATATAGAAAATGCACTTAGCTATAGGGAGGTTATTTTACGAAGAAAATCGTGAAATGTTCTTGGTTCCAGGAAAAAGTTCGCTACATAGACAAATTCGCAATATAGAGGTTCGTAATATGGAGGTTCGACTGTAATTTATTTGTTTTATGTATATCACTATTCTTCACTTTAAAATAAAATCAAGAAAATTGTCGGAAAAAAATTCGAGCAAATTCAAAAAACAGGGATTTTTATTTTTCGATTGTGTAAGAGAGGACTGAGAAGTCAAACCTAATAAGCGTTTACGCCTCGAAAGTGCCCTTTCATAACCTTCTCTCTTAATATTCCGCGAGAGAAAATGCCGTTAGCATAACGCTTACAAGAGTGCTTATTGATTTACAGGTGGATATATATATTCAATCTCTCTCTCTGAGATCCTTTTTAGAACGGCTTCCGATATTGATTTTGGATTCTTCGAAACTTAAAATCATTTCAACATTCTTCTCCGCCAAGAATCTGATTTTATTTCTTGCCTGTTCCATCAAAATAAGACAAAACTTATGTCAGCTATTTTGCAGTTATTTGTCTTCCAGGGTGACAGCATCGCCCAGGAAGAATTCATCTCCCCTTTTCGGTGTTATTATTTTCCATCGTTTTTCCCTTCTTTCTCACCCCTTCTCACCCTCCCCTTCTGTCATAAATAAGGAGCAAAAAAACTTTTTTTCACCGAGATTAAAACTTTGTGTTCACTTTTTTTTTCTTTCTATCTCGTCTTTCATTTTTAACGTTTTATTTTTGTTTTCGTGTTCTTTTACTTTTTTTCTTTATTTTTCTTTTGGCAGCGGAGCGCGTTTCAGGTACTGATCTAAAAGATATTACGTCGTGGAATATAAGTGTAGGACGGAGGTGTTTCGACAGAAAATGTTCGAAAAGATTGGGGAAGGGGAGGAGGGGGATTCGAATCAGTTATTAAACGTATCCCAAAGCAGCCGACATATCTCCCAGCCACCTGTCGTGGGAGGGAGATCTCAAACCGATAATCCCCCACCTAGTCGAATTCGCAATACCCTATTTATTGGCGGAAGAATGGAAAGATTTCAGCGATTTCATAAAAACTGATTAAGTTCCATTCAAAGTATTTATTTAAGAGTATTAATCTTTTGTTAAAAAAATTTCCAATTGAATTCTAGAGTTTTAACAAAGTTTCTGTTTCTTCAGAGACCCTTTCTTTCTAGAACGATTGTCATTTATATTTTTTTAAAAAAAGTATGCGGTTAAAATAGTTCTGAGATCGATTGAGTAATTAAATTCATCACGTTCGATGAGATTTCATTTAACGGAAAAAATGTACAGAATAACGTTTCCTTTTACTCTAACCTTATCTCTACATATTAGTGACAATCACGGTTGGGTTGAGTTGTTTTTTAAAAAATTATTCTTGGGTAATTTAACATTAGAACGTCCATCGGTGTCAGTTTGACATCCGGGGTCTTTTCAGTTTGTTCTCCTGTTCAATAGCTTGAAAATGAGATACAGCAGAAATGAGGGTGCACTTATTGCTACCAATATAGATACTGGACAGGTAATAGCTGTTAAAATATTGCCTATGTAAGAAATCTGCCTTTTCATCTAAGCAATAGTAAAAGAAATTTCATACCATCCAGGGAACCAAAAATCTTATTCTTCATTACCTTGCATAATAAATTATAGACCACATTTTTTTTTGGTAAGATTAAATTTTGTATAAAAATAACAGTTTTCTAAAATTTATATTTTTAAACTTGTGTAAATTTAAATTAGCCATGCACTCCATGTTTTTTAAGTGCAATTGTGTGTACTGAAGTGACATTTTTGAAATATTCTTAAAATATTTAGCTAGAAAGCAAATATCTTAACAAAAAAAGACAATTGTCAGCAAATTTCTAGCGATTTTACATAAAAGTATGTTTTGAAGAAACTAATTAATATATTCAAAAATTTCACTTCAGTATAAATAAAAATGTCTAATTAATATACAATCAAGATCTTCAGTCTTTGTTCTTTAAATTCTTCTGTGAAAAATGTAGGGGATGATACATCAAATGTAAGGTTAATTGGCGCTGCGAGAAGCTTGTTACATACAAAAAAATACATAAATATTATGTTTAAAAACAAAAAAGCAGTTTTATTTTGGCTGTTTCAGAAATCATTTGTTCTGTTTAGAGAAACCTTTGAGATCTGATACTTTTAGAAATACTGTTTGCAAGTGAATATACAAAAACCTAACTTTGATGTTTGTGATGCATCAAAGCTGAAAATTCTTTAAAGATTGGTGCAGAATTTGAGAAAATTGATGTAAATGCAACATCATTAGCAGAATTTTTGCAGGAAATTTTTAAAAAAATTTCGTGACTTTTAATTATTTTTCATGATAATTACACAGAAACAGTTTTGTGGTTCTAGGTTAATTAGGAGAAATTTTACAACTAAAAATACCTAGAACTTCCGCTGGTTTTATTTCGACACCAATGCAATTTATCATCATAAGTAATCGTCATTCATCATTACTATTAGTAAAACAAACTTCCCAAAGTACTATCACACATTTATTTAACTTTGACTGCAGTGTTATTGGGTTGACATTGGAAACGAATCTTATTTTTCTAAAATTGTTGTCTCTAAGTGTTTCGTTACATAGCGCGGTTATCTGCTCGTAAAAAAAAATTCCTTGGATTTTTGAACCTTGTGCAGAACAGACACCCTGAAACGATGGCTCGTAGAAAAGGTCTAAGCCCTGAGAATAAATCAGTTCAAATTTAGATTCCGATGGAGACATATAATTGAGTGAAAGTAACTGCAAATAATCTGAAGAAAAAACAGATATAACTGATTATATTCATGTAAATCCTGATATATATATCGCTAGAGATGACACAGAATGAATACCGTATAACTGTAATGTTCTTGGCAGATTTGCGAAACGAAATGTTTTGCGACAAAGCAATGATACAACAATCTTCGAGGAACATAATATCAACGTCACTTTCTTGTGATATAAAGGGCCATAAAATATGTTAATTACATGAAATAATATTAAAAAGTCTTAAGACTAAACCCTACTGAACAGTAGTCCTGCAAATATTTAGTTAAAACAATTATTTTACATATTTTATGTCGCGCTGTCAAAATGACACTGATGAACGTTTAAGGGCAATAGAAATCCCGGACGTTCTAGTATTATACAGGGTGATTCGCTACAAGTCTGACAAACTTACAGGGTGTGTAGAGGTATAGAGAAGACTCGGAATCACATAGGACTGCAGGGTCGAAAATGCCGTTGTAGCGAGCCATGGTGCAAAGAAGCAGAGATAAAGAACAGAAACGCATCAGTACTTTAATGAGATAGAAAAAATTTTATTGAGAAGTTATACCAGAGCTTCTCAAACTGTGGGGTGCGCCCCCTAGGGGGGCGTGATAACTCAAGGAGGAGGGTGCGAGCATATTAAAAAGTCGAAAACAAAAGAATATTTAAGAAACTTATTAATTTTTTGAAAGTAAACAAAAAAAAAATACATTCTGACAAGAAATAAATAAATAAACATTTACATTGGTATAATACATTTATAAATGTACCAATACTGCACCAGGTATTTTATAATTAATTTATCAATGCTAAGTTAGGAACAAGTTTAATAATTACCAGTGAAAAATTATAAAAATAATGAAATATATATATAATTATAAAATTATATGGTATCTTGATAATTTGGCGGTTTATGATTAATGTCTTAACTTCCGATTAAAAGTTACGCGATTCGCATTCCAATGCCATATTTTTGCACGTATGCATGCATATGTGGGGTTGGGGGGTGGGTGGGGAGAAAGAGAATAAATAAGCAAATCTTCTGAAATAAGTAAATCTTTCGCAAACACTGTCAAGGTCTTTTTATAGCATTTCAAAGCCTTCGAAATAATTTTATGAATAACAGTGAACAGAAAAAAGATGCATTTTAGAAGGACGTATATATACGTCCGGGGCAATTTACGCCCCATCTGAGCGAGACGTTTAAATACGCCGGTGGCACTTAAGATGTTAAAGTCGTATTAACGTCAAAGTATCGTGTTATCGAATTCAATACATTGTTATTGTATCGAGGGCGGTGTGATGAAAATTATAATGAAATATTCGGTTGCAAGTATTGAAAGTTTGGGAAGCACTGGTTTATACTACAAAAGGTGTTCGAAAGTGCATAAACTTCTTCTAGGTCCACATAATGAGTTTGGTGTATGGAATGCTTGTTCCTTCAATTGAAGGAAACGCTAGAATATCCGTAGCGGCCGAGAGGATACGTGGTAGGGCAGGAATCTTCCAGAACGTAAAAAATTCCATGCAGCGTAGCTGTCAGGCAAACCAGACGACTTCTGACCGTAATTTCGAGTACAACCCTTCAATAAAAGGTTTTTTGTGCCACTAAATTTATTAATTACTTTAAATTTATTTTTTGTTTAGATAGAAAGGGAAATATACTAGTTAATTCGTTAAAAATTAATAAAAACCCGGGGCTATGCACTACACCAACTTTTTAAAGACCCAAAAATAGTAGTAATAAACAAAGAAATTAAAACAGTTAACTTTGGTCTGTGTGATTGTTTTTTTTTTTCATGATTTCTCCCTTCCTTGAAATCACTCAAATACATGTTAAAATTAATTTTTATTTAACTGTGAAATAAGTGTTTATTTAAAACTTTTCAGCCTCAAGTATTTTAAACATTCAGTAACTAAACATTTCCTAGAATTTTTATTCGACTTAATTTGCATTTTCTCTTTTTCATAGCAACATTTTTTCCTTATCTGTCTCCGAGAACTGGAAAATAGCTTTTTTAAATTAGCAATAAACTTACAACTCAGCAAACAAGTTCAGAGCTCTAGGTGTAACGAAAAGGAACACCACATTTAGAAAAGTTTATGGCTCTTTTAATACATGCAATTGCACTTGAAATGTCTCATCGAAGGATTTTTTTTACCGGAGCCTGTAGAAACAAAACAAATGAAATAAAGAGTTAGCAAGAGACAGGAAGAGAAGGGTGTTCTTAACATTTTTGAGTGGAGTTTTAATTTTATGTGATTCAACTACTTTTTCGAAACCTACCAATTTTGGAACTTAAACATAACTTCTTTAGAAGCAAAAAGAAACAGGGGTGGAAATATTTGGAGAAACACTTTTGAGTATTTCACGCTTTCTTAAGCCTTTTAATAGAATTTTCTCGAAAACGACACATTTTTAGAGCCCTGACTGGTTAATTAGTTCGTTCAAACAACCATTCACCCGATGTTTTTTGGTTATTTTCCTCTAAACTAAATATGATTTTTACACTCGCTGGTAATACCAAATGAAAGAGCAGATTTTTTCCCTCTTCTCTCCCAAATTCTGGGAAATTAGGGATTACGGAAGCCCTTTTTTGTGAAAGAAGTTTTAGTTAATTAATTAAGTTAATCACTCTGCTACCCTGTACACTTGCACAAATAATTATGAGCTCACCAAGAAAAGAATCTCCCCTTGGTGGTAATTAATTAAACATATTTACAATGAATCGAGGAGTTTTATTTTAAAAGAGATTATTTTTTTAGGGGTGGTAGCAGTGAATTTGTAATTTAGCCTGTGCTTAAGAGGTAATTAAAATATTCCGTTTTATTTGAGTTGTGTGGCTCAGAGGGAACTAGGTTCTGTAGTACATGCTAATAGCGTTTCAGGTACAGAATCGTTAGAAGTACTTTGAGTATTTATCATAAACATTAATCATATGGAATTTGGCTGCGCTTTTGTTTACATTTGCTTAAGGACTACTCATTTCATCCCTAATAGGTAATATTCGAAATTATTTTTGTAAAAGATTTTAACGATATTGAGAGCACTAAGGAAAACATATTCATCATTTTAATCTACCCTTTATCTTAAATAAGTCTTATTTATAAACACGGAACGAAAAGATACGACAAACTTATTTTCGGATTGAAAGGTAATCTTTTATCAGGTGTAGTAAAAGAATTTTAGATGGTAATAAACAAACCTTTTTTCACTCTCGCGCACTTTTTTAACAATAACAAAATCTCATTATTTAGAAGCATTTTATTAGTAGACTACTTTTTCACTTTAATAGAAAATTTGTTTCCATTTGATGAGTTATAATATTGGAAATGATATTTGAAATATATTTCGGCTAAAAATATTTATAAATGAATTAAAAATCAGAAATATATGAAGAATTACTGACTAGACTATAAAAATGTTGTCAGAAGTAATTAATGAATAGAAGAAATATGTTGCTATCATATTGTAGAAATGTAATTGCAAGAATAGCAAAACTCTCCCATTTTATATATTTGATTTCAGTGATACACATATATATATATATATATATACATACATACATACCATGCACATGAAATGTAACCCAATTATTATTAAAATATTTTAAGATATTTATTTAAGCGAATACACAGATTCAATTTATTGATTTTACTATATTTTGCCAATAAACTGCTATTTGTATTAATGAAAGTTTTACATTTGGAAGGTTCGTTGCATTTTACTTTCATTCGTGTACAATATTAATCATGCGAAAATAAAAAATAACAGAATAAACATCTTTTGTACTTGTTGTGCATTATTTAAAACTGAGCATGGAATTAGCTCTGTGATGTATGTATATTCTTCTAATTATTAAGGTAAATTTTTGTAAAATATTGATCTTTCATTTGTCTCTGTTTTCTATATATTCATTATACAAGTATACTGTTTAATTGTTCTAAATTTTTGCAATTACTTATGGTAAGAAGTTTTAAAAAAGCTTATTAACATTTCATGACTACTCGATGAATATTATTTCATGTTGTGATAACATCTTGATGTATGGGAGTGTAAATGCGGCTTAGTAATGTCCAAAGGAAAACAAACGTCTTTTACGACTAAAAGCTTTATTTCTCGGTCAACAGCGGAACGGGCACAGGATTACATATAGCCTAACCGTTACAGTTATAAATATAGTCTGTTACAGTCTCTCCTTCTGGCCCTGACGCCACCTCGGCGAGGGGCCAGGAAGAGTCTTTCTTGGTCTGCATCTTTTACGAAGAGGAGTTAGAGGCTTAGACGATGGATCTTGATGAGGACGTAACACTGGGGTGTATTAGACCCCAATAGGAACATCAGGATCCTCAAGATTGGCCACCTCAAATGTAGTAAGAGATCGTTGGCGGAGAATAACATAGGGACTGCCTCGGCGTGGCATAAACTTTGTTGTTTGTTGTAGTGCAAAAGTACTCAAAGAATATCCGTTGAAGTCATGATTGATAGCTTGTGAAGTGGCTGGAGAAGAACCCCGATTCTCAGATGACAACAAAGAACTCTTTGGTAACAAGGTTGCATATGCCGGATCCAGATTTTGATCAGGTGTTCCCGGAGGTAAAAGAAACCCGGAGGAACAGGTCTATTCATCCTAGAAGAACTAGTAGGTGGACTTGAACCAAAAAGTGATGATGACGAGGATGGACCATCTTTTGCGTAGTTACTCTTTGCTGAGTTAGACTGAGAGAAAGGAAGAGGCGAAGAAAGTGCACCAGTATTTCTGTACATTGGAGATTTGGGAGGCATCGAAACAAGATGATTATCCCCAGGGCTGATACGGCATTCGATGAAGGGAGTAGCGTCTCCCCCAGGTTCACAAACACAGTTCCGTACAAATTCATTAATGCTCCCAGTTCATTTCTCTGCTGCACAGGCATAAGAAATTTAACTTCGTCTTCGCGCAGTAAGCATTTATTCTCTTCAAGAGTGAGTCGGCTTTAAACTTCTTGGATGACTACCTCTCTAATAAAATCATAAGTTCGACGAGGCTTATCTGCAAAGAACCAGTTTCGGTGTCTCAGATTCAGAAACAATTCCAGCTTTTTGTAAGAAGTCCATTCCTAAAAGTATTCGGTTTCCTTTAGCATAAGATAAAGCTATGTAGTGGTGCATGGATGACACGTCCTTCAAGTCTAATAACTACACTAGTTATGTATTATTATTTCCACTTCTGACTTATGGCCGTCAGCAAGGGACGTAGAGAGTCGAGTCTTCTGAAAATTGACTCCCTCTCTCTGTAAAAAGAGGTATAAAGTCTCTCCAGCAGTGGAGTGATTAGCTCCACTATCGGCGCATGCAGTTCCCCATATGCCATTGACAGCCAACTTCAGCAGTGAAATTTGATTTGGAGTTGAACAGCATGAATGCAAGCTAATGTCAAAATTTTTTGAGTCTCTATTCACTTGCAGTTTGGACATCTGGGTTTCGTAACAACTAGCTTACCGCAACCATAAAACGATACCGGTGATCTCTCTGATTTGTTATCAGTTTTCAACTTATCATTTCTGTTGAAAGATGACGTGGGACCTTCTGTGTTGAATCTGTTAAAACTGCCATCAAGTGAGCTTCTTTTCAAAGCGTAAGATTTAGAAGGGTATTCTCTTAAATGGGACGTTTTCTTTACTGAAGGAGTAGTATTTAGAATGTTACAATAGACGACCTACTTGTCAGCCAGTTCAGAAGGTGACACCCACTTCACACCATTCGTCTACAAAATGGTCTCTCACTTCGGGAGGTACACGCCTTTTAATTTGAACAGATATGATCAAATCCTTCAATTGGTTGAAGTTTGCGATTTTCGGTTCGTCTAGCCATCCTTCGAAATAACTTTTTATTTCAAAGTAATAATCTCTCCAAGTGCTTTCTTGAACTTTCTTATGTTAAAGAAAGAGCTGTATGAATTTTTCCGCAGACAACTTGACTCTCCTCAAAGACATTTCCTTGACATGCACATAGTCCTGTGTTTCGTCATCCAACTCCCTAGCGATGAGTGTGGCTATGTGTGTGTGTGTCACTCGGTAAGGCTTCAATTAGATAAGCAACCCTTTGGCTATCAGGTACTTTTAAAAATTTCAGCTGTCTCTCAAATAGCTTCAGAAATATCGCCATGCCATCTTCTTTCGAATTGAATCTGGGAATCAGCTTCTTTAATTCCAATTTCGGCTCCTCAGAGATATCAGTGTCATTACCATGCGGAACTCCACTTTTTTGTGCTACAAGTTGCAGTTTCAACTTCTGTAAATCAAAATCCATTTTGGCCTTCCTTCTTCTCCCACTCTGCCACCTGATCGGCTACCTTATTTTTTCTATCCATTCCTCAATTATGTTCGTGAATAAATCCTTTTTAGAATTTTCCTCGTACCCCTCGGCACTTAAAATCAGTTGTTTAATATCTAATATCCGTAAATCCTCCACCACGACGTCCCCTCTCCTAAGCCAATCATTTCATATCGTTCTTATTTTCCCTTGGTAAGGAATGAGTGAGTGAGTAAATATTAAGGTCGCACTGTTCAGCTACACGAGGGTCTTTGGCGACGGACCACGTAATTTTGAACCGTGGTCAAGTGACGTGGACGACACCTGAGCTGGCACCCTCTCCTAACTACCGCACTACACCATCGGGATGAAGCATCAGCTCTCGGCAGATTTAACGTGCATCGCTGCCCTACACGGCCCCTTGGTAAGGAAGGCCATTACGTTCTATTAAGGCGATCACAGTTCGTGAAAATTTAAAAATGGTTTCTTTCTTTCTTAGTTTGCCCAATACAAAATAATTATTGAAATACTTTCATAAAACACTTAATCTAAGAGCTAAGTTATTAAAACATAGATAAAAGATATTCAGTAAAGAAATTATTAAAAGATAATTTGCTCTGAAATCGATTAGGACACTCAATGACTAAACAAAATTTTACATATACAATTCCTGCAAACAAATATCCAATTTATAAGAACAAAATAAATCTCATATGAATACAATATTCAACAGAGTACACCACACAGAAATATAATGAAAGATTCTATTTGATTTATATTTGAGCTAAAAGTATGCATTAGTCATAGAATGAAAGCATTTCCTTTTAATATAAATAAATGGATTTATGACTCATTGATTTTCACTTGAATAAGAATACTTTAAGTAAAAGATATTGCGCTTAGTTCTATCAAAAAGGTAAATATACTAATAAAATGAGTTTCAGTTTAAATGAAGATTACATATACATGTTCTATCTAAATAAAGTTATCAATAACGCAAGCAACAAATAGGAAAACTATCTTCACCTATATTATGCAATCTATATTTAACAAGAGGTAAATTTTAAGTAGTAATAATCGAATGAAATATACGTTAGCAATTACGCACTTTGAAAGACAAAAAGGACTTAAATTATAAATGAAACACAATTCGAAACATTTACAAAACTTAGCATTGGGAATAGTTCTAGACAGAAAACATTTTTAAAAAAATTTAATGCAATAGAATCATAATAGAAAATAGCAAAGCATAAGCTAAATTTTATAGAATTTAAATATTATGTGCCTATTTACCACTTTGAGACCATAGAACCCTCAAAGCAAATGAAATAAATTTCCTGAAAAACTTCTATTAGAATTTCACACACGCAGATTCAATTTGCTTCCAAAATAAACACAACATATTTCGATAAAGTTCATATATAGATACATAAATAAAAGATACGGGTTCAATTTGAACTAACAAGGGGAGGGCACGACTAAGGAAATTCATTTGGGATCGAAACTTGGTGTAATAGTAGTACTCTTTTAGGGTGTTCACCCCTCAATGTAATTCCGTCGAATGGCCAGTCAATTCGGAGAAATCAGCCTTCAAAATTCATGCTTAGCTTTTATACAATTAAATTTAATTTTTCGCAACGAGTTCGTAGCTTGATTGGTAAATCGTCTGCTTTCTATGCTGGAGGTTAGGGTTCGATTCCACGCGATCAATAAATTTCAATTTTTTTATATGGAATTACTGCTTAATAATGACTTTTATATATAAATACAACTAAAACCAAATTTCGAAAACTAAAAATAAAAAAAAATTGTAAAGATGGTACCTTAACAGCCTAAAAATTAAAATTATTCATCAAATTTCGAGACATCTTTTCTACTATAAATACAAAATCAAAAACAATACACAAGTTTCACGCGTATGCGTGTCCCAGAGTTCAGTCACTGGCGGTAGGAGAGTGTTGCCAGAAACAACAGACATAGTGCATGTACGTCAACTTAATGTTCGAGAAACAATTCATGTTTACTACACGTAGTCGAAATGTGAAATGATGAGGCCACAGTGCCGACATTTAAGGATACCGCCACCTATCTAATTCTTTATTTGCTTTCCTGTGCGAATATAATTCCAATATTCTCCATATTGTACGCAAGACTTTGTGGTACCCTGCGTTAGTTATACAGTAGAACGTCGCTTATCCGAACGTTTATTATCCGGAACGCCAAATATCCGGACAATTTTTTTTGTCAACTTCATGTACTGTATATGGAGACGTTTTCGAGCAGTGTAATGCACATCAGTTGTTTCGCGTGAGGCCAAAAGTGACGGGAAAACCCAAGGTCAGGGATATTTGGGGAATTTCACTTGTCTGATTTGGTAAGCATCCGCGCGGAATATTAGGTCAATTTGCTTCCAAGTGAAGGGGTGTATATGTGCCCTTTTGTTGAGTTGTGAACTGCTGTGGCTTCGAATTCAAAACGGAAGCGCAACGTCTTGAACATAAAAACAAAACTTGAAATATTAAACCATCTCGCGAAGGGAGAAAGTGGAGCGTTTATAACACAGTTTTATTATGTTGGAAAGTCAACAATTTCTGACATAAAAAAAGCCGAGAAACTATTTTAAATTTTGCATCAAAACTTGCCTCAGAAGATGGTTCGAAGAAAAGGAAAACTGCTGAAGCGTTTTCTGTGCTAGAGACAACTATGGAGTGGTATGAACAACAATCAGAGTGCTGTCCTACTCAACTACTGCTATTCAAAAGAATCAGAGACCTTGCAGCAAAAAAACGAAGAGGTACAATGGTACAGCGAAAAATAAGTAATTATTTTCCCACAATAAAGGTAAAATTGCGACATTTTGCACTTACTTTGCTTTTTCTTCAAGCACGTTTCCCGCATCTGATGATTTTCAATATTCGTATAGTGTCCGCTTTCATATACTACATGGATCGCATTCGGTTTTCGGTTATCTGAACAATCCGAACGGTGTCCGGTCCCAATTGATTCGGATAAACGACGTTCTACTAAACTGTCCATTTCATTAACCCTCCAAGCGGTCTGCACGTAAAATTCCGTCATTCCAGAGATGATTTTTCTGCCTTCGCTAAGATTCAAAGCGGCCGAGCCGCATTCTTAAAAATACGGCTCAACCGCTTTTGAGAACCCCACCTGAAAGCAAAAAAAATATGTGCGGTGCATTTTTGAAGCATCTCCAGAATGGCAAGACTTTAAGTGCAGACCGCTTAGAGGGTAATGTTATTTTTATAATTTCGTGACGTTATGTTTGAGAATTAGAATTTTAATAAATAATAAGTGCTTAGCAAACCTGCTACATGAAAATTTGTACTATTTTTTCATAGTGTATTTAAGAGCCATATTCGGAAGCTCTGTGAAACTTATATTCCCTTAAAACATAACTATAGAATATAGAAACGCTATTAATGGTTTTATTCAAATATACTACAGTTTTCTTCTCTCAACGCTATCCCAGGTAATTAAGAGTTGGAAGAAGTTAGTATCTAAAAGCGAAACTGTTCGATCTTTTGTACAAGATAATTGAGTGCTCTGGTGCTAATTTATATGCATTTATTCTTCGGAAGTATTCAATTAGGTGCAATATGGATTTTGCACGGGAAACATTTTACCTCCCTTCCAGATTTTTGCATCGAATCGAGCCTGAATAATAATGAATGTTATCAAATTTCTTCTGGAACGCAATAATGGGAAAAGCGAATTCGAAAACTTTGCATTCAATAAATTAAAGGATCTCCGTTTTAGGGCATTCTGCTGTAGAGAATGGCTCTTAGAACTTTTCCTCCTATCTTTTGCTGCGTATCGAAATAATTAAATTTAATTTTATTGAATTCTTCTAATTCTAGCAAGATTGAAGACAATTATAAAATAGTATCTAAGTAATCAGCAAATATTCTGAAACAAATTCAAAATGAAATATTAAAACTTGTAAGAGAATGCTTTTTTGTTAAGGAGATGGTGGACCTTTAGTCAATTTTAAGTCAAAATTGCGATTGTGATTTTGTATACTAATAATGTTCCTTATATTTCATAGAATAATTCTTTCAAATAATTTTGTCAATTTGATTAATAATTACTGAATTGTTTTTTTTATTTTACTCAAATAAATTTTTAAAATGCACTTTTCTTAGTTCGTAAATTTTTCCTTTTCATTGTTACGTAAAATGTTCCTTGCGTTTCAAATTACATCAGATCTCTTTTAAATTTTCAGAACTTATGAAAGATGATATAATTCACAAATTCGTGCATTAGTTTTCTAAAATATTTAACGGGTTTTTTTTTTCTGTGTGTTGTTTTGAATATCTTGAACGGGTGATAATTGGTGAAATATTTCATATAGTTAGAAAGTTTATCTTTTTTTGTTTAAATTTTATTCTGACTTTAAAATCCATGTACAGATATATTTTGTTGTGGTTCATCGATGCACGAACAAAAGGAATGTACATATCTTAAAAACTAACGCGCAAAGAGCATTTTTAAAAATAGTTTAAAAATTAATTTTAAAAATCAGTTTATAATATTTTTTTAAAAATATATTTAAATTCTGAAATATAATAATCATTTACTATACTGATTCCATTTTCAGCTAATTAAGCTAGCAATTTAAAAAAATTAGTTTTAACGGTCCACCATCCCCTTAAACAATGAATTCGACAAAAAATGCATTAACCAGACTCCTTAAACTAGACTTACTATGGTACTTATGGTAACTAGATTTACCATAAAAATTTGCACCAGGATAGTGTAGGAATCAGTGTGTCCTTGAAACAAAAAGTGTGGAGATGGAAATGCTGTCTGTCATGAAATTATAATGTAATCGACGAGAATGAAAATTGCATGTAAAAAGTTAATGTAGTATTTTAGCAATGTTTGCTAATTACTGCTAAAGCATCTCGTTTCCAGCTCATTTTATTGCAATTAAATTGTTCCACTGAAATCCACCGTTTTTTAACTATGATTTTACTTAAAAGTTCCACTGAGTCAAAGCAATTAGTTTTATGCTTTTATCGAAGTATTGTAACTTAACTGAGAAGCATTCATCTTAGTAAAAAGGAAACTTGAGTAAAAAGGAAACTTGCAGAAATATGCCTATCTGAATTAAAGTATTTATAAAAATATTATCAAAATTTATATATACAGTCGGACCCTATTTTAACGAATTTTTCTCTTTCCTCGATTAAAATAAAAGGAAAAGAACCCAATCTAACGAATAATAAATCCCGATTTAATGAATTATTTCAGAAGCTGGAAATTTTTTTTATTAGTTTGTTTTAGAAAAAATTGATTTTTTTTTCAAAAGACGGTTTTTTTTGTGTGTGTGTTTTTTTTGTACGAAACAGAAAAATAATTTTTTTGTACGTATCAAATCGTCGGCCTAATTATCAGAATGCGTGACTCCACAAAGGAACTACAATTGTAATAGCAGTGCTACGCGCTAGGCGCTGTTTGGCGCGATTCCTTAATCGCGCCGTTATTCCCTTTGCAATATCATAACCACACGATAAAAATATCACATTTATCATATTGTAATATTATCGCCCATCTTGGCGAACATAAACAACAACTTGGCGCGTAGCTTTAATATATCAAATTAGTACCCCCAGATGGAGTTACACATTCTGATAATTATGCCGACGAAATATCAATGTTGAGAAAATATTTGATCTGTCGCAGCCAATAAGAAGCGAATATAATGCAAAAATTTACTAAAAAACTCCTATCCAATCTATTACATTGTTTGGGAACTGTGAAAAAATGTATTTTAATTGGGCCTCCCCCCGATAAAACGAATAACCCCGATTTCACAAACAAAATGTTCGGTACCAATGAATTCGTTAGATAGGGGTCCGACTGGGTCTATTTAAACTTATTCTTCATTTTATTGCAGTCAAAATGTACTCAAATTAAATTTTACAAAAGGGATAACAACAGTTGTTTTTTCGTTATTACTTATACATAATGTAACGATGTTTTAAATGGGATCGAGAATGTAATCAATCAGCAGGGAAATCCTAAATTCATGAATTCAACTTTAAGAAAAAGTAAAGTATATATTAGGTTGGAGAAAAAGAAATCCATTATTTTTGCACGAAATTCAAAACTTTGTTTAACATCTTTCGGATTGTCCAATTTGGATCAGATATATAACGTTTTATTGTATAATTTGTTGCCATTTTAAAGGTAACTTCATATTGCCTCTGTCATATAAGTCTTGGCCTTTGTTGGCGAAAAACTCTAGAAATCGATTTTCACAGTCTTCTCTTGATCCTAATTTCTTATCACTCTGGAAGTTTTGTAATGCGAGAAAAAGGTGGTAATCGTTTGGTACCCTAGTCCGGACTATATGGTGGATGAATTAAAAATTTCCAATCAAGCTCACAGATGTTCTGGCGAGTCACTACAGACATGTATGGCCTGGCATTGTCCTGAAGGAATACAACACCTCTTCTGTTGGCAAATGCTGGCCATTTCTTGTCAGTCACTAGCTTCAAACGGTCCAGTTGTTGATAGAAGATATCTGAATTTAGTGTTTGGCCCTATGCAAGCAACTCATAATAAAATATTCCTTTCCAGTCCCACCAAATACACAGTAGAACCTTTCTGGATGTTAGCCCTGGTTTGGCCATCGTTTGAGCTGATTCACCGCGCTTTGAACACGATCGTTTTTGCACAATATTGTCGTATGTGACCCATTTCTCATCCCCAGTCACCATCCGCTTAAGAAATGGGTCAATTTTATTCTGTTTGGCCAGGGCTTAGCAGATGGAAATTCGATCCATCATAGCTTCTTTTTGAATCTAACTTTTCTCAAATGGCTTAAAACTGTTTTATGGTCTATCTTTAGCTCCTACTACTGCTAACTTACTACTACTTACTTACGACTACTAACATGCCAGTCAACTTCGATTATTTCTTTGATTTTATCGGCATTTTCGAGGACTGGCACGGGGCAACTTTAACATCAAAAATGCCTGAACGTAATCGACGGAACCAAAATTACACGTAATTAGTTGTTACAGTATCGGCACCATAAACTACATTCACAATTTCAGCCGCCTGGCTTGCATTTTCGCATTTATTTAAGAAAAACTGTAAAAAGAACCAAATTTTCTCTTTGTTGACTTCCATTTTTTTAACACTCTGTAACTCGCAACTGAATGGACCAAACTAAAAAAAGCAAAATAATTTTTTTAGCGTAAAATGTCATCTTGACAACGAGCATAAATTTGAAATTGTTTGATCGATACTTCACGAGATATCGACACTACAGCCATCTACCGAAAAAATAATGGATTTCTTTTCCCCCAACCTAATATAAAAGAGTCTTTTAGCACAGCAATGTGGGTGTATAATACAAATGTAAAAAAAAAAGTGCTCTAAAATGAAAACAAGTTTTTTACTAATATGCGTCAGTTGAAAGCCTGGCTAAAATACTTATTTTCTGTGTGTACGGATCTCTATTAATGCGGAAATGAGTAACTTACTTAAAATTAATTTTTGATTACTGTGGAAACGTATAAAATGTACACGCATAAAATGTACTTAGAATACGAACTTCTTTCAAGAGCGATGGAGTTTTGTAAGACATTGCAAAAACTTTTTACACCAATACTTCTCAAATTTTCAGTATTTCCGATCCAATTTTCAATCATAATTCTCATCGCCCCCCTATACAATAACAATGTATTGAATACAATAAAAATATTCTTTAACGCTAAAGCTATCATACAGCTTTCATTACAAACCATACACATTATCAAAATATGTATTAAATTTTGCTTATAACCCGCCTCTGAGAGGCGCTAGTAAATATTTAATTTGTTTTTAATTTAGTATTGATAAGTTAATTATCATAAACATTGTGCAGTACTGAACACTTATAAGTACATTATATAAGAGTAAATATGTATTTAGTTTTTATAATGTCAGAATGTATTTTGTTTTGCTTCCTTTCAGTTAATTAATACTTAATTTAAATCTTTCATTTTCAACTTTTCAATAAGCTCGCGCCCAAAAATTTAAAAATCGCTGTACTACACAAAATTTTAGTGCATAAAAAGGTATACCTCAAAATGATACTACAATCAAAATTAAATTTAAATCGAATTAGAAATTAAGGTAAACAATAATATATTACGCTCAATTCTGGGTAAATAATAATTCTATTAATTAGTTCATTGTTAGTTATATTTTGTTTCATCACTTAGCTATAAATGGTTTATTAACAATTACATGCAGATAGCTGTTAATAGTTTCGATCTGAGGAGTGCAGACTTTTCCAGGGTGCGGGTTACTTCTAAATTTTTCAAACTGCTGCGGTTCACCAATGTCAGTGGCGCACACAAAGAGGGGGTCCGCTGATATGGACCCTCCCCCACAACCCTTGATTTTTTTTTACTGATTGATTTTAATCCCATTTATACAGTACGTAAGACTTAAGTATTTATTATTAATATTTTTTTTATTATTCCATGGTGATTATTTATTCAGTAATTTATTTTTTACTGTTTTTTGTTCCCAACAATCTCTACAAAATTAAAAATATATGTTTGGCTGCGTATTCTGGTATGATACGAAAATGGTAGACTTTCGATCCTTGACCCTCCCCCCACACCCACTTGAAAATTTCTTATGTGTGCCAATGCCTACTATCGAAGGTATGATGAGGTAGGAAAAGGTCTACAATATTTATTATAAATAAAAATACATATGGAATATGTGCTTACTTACTTAACTAAAATAATAATAAAAAAAACTAACACTTTTAAAACTGCGTTTAAAGCAAACGCAAAATACAAGCATAATAATAATAGCCACAAATATAATAATATCAAATGATGCATTTATTAACAAACAATTCAAGGAACATAAAAAATAAAACATTTTTATCTAACGTTATTTTTTGTTGTTATAGTCAGTAGAAGACTTAGTCTGCATACTTCAGCAATCTTGAATATTTCCTTATATCAGTGTTTCTCTAACTTTCAATATTCGCGACCCAATATTCAATCATCATTCTCATCGCGCCCCCATCCATACAATAACAATGTATTGAATTCAATAATACTATACTCTGACTCTATAGCTGTAATACGACTTTAATTTTTTACGTGCCGCCGACGTATATAAACGTCTTACTCAGCTAAAGCATTAATTTTCCGGGCGTATATATAAGTTTTTCCGAAGTGCGATATTTTCTGTGCTCTGATATCCATAAACTTATTTCGAAGGATTTGAAATGCAATAAAAAGCTCTTGACAGTGTTTGTGAAGGATTTGCTTATTTTTTCTTTTTTTCTTTCCCCCAAAACCCCTTCAAAATACGTGCATCTACGTGAAAAAGGCTGGCATTAGGAAGCGAATCGCGTGACTTTTAATCTGAGGAATTCATTATAAAACGTACGAATTATCAAGATAATTGTTAATACAAGCCCATGGGGTCACTGGTAGTTATCAAACTTGTTCTTAATTTAGAATTTTTAAATTAATAATAAAATACATTGTACAGTACTGATTCATTTATAAGTGTATTTTATCAGTGTATAAATGTGTCTTTTATATTTTATTATATCAGAAAGTATTTTGTTTGTTTACTTTCAGTAAATTAATAATTTTTTTAAATAATCTTTTGTTTTCAACTTTTTCAATATGCTCGCGCCCCCCTCGCAGTGTCATCATGCCCCCAAGGGGGCTCGCCCCACAGTTTGAGAAACGCTGCCGTATATAACCAATTGTTAAAATCTTCAAACGGTCACACCAAAATGTCTTGGGTTACTGGTCGATCGCAACGACGTAATCCACCCGGGCTTAGATGTTAAACCATTAATAACTGTTGGGAAAGGATGATTTCAACTGAAGGAATATTTATGATGGAATGCCAGAGGGAAAACGAAAGCCGACATGGAATTTTTCTCGCGTTTAAAGCAAATGCACGCTTGCTTAGCTTTAGTAGTAGATGAAATGCCGAATGATTTCTTAATGTTAAGAATTGAGAAGCGTTCCTCCGAAATCTCCATTCAGGCTTTCCGATGAAATTTAAGATATTTTCGCATTCCTTTCCCAATCTTCCACCGAATGAATCCGAATAAAAAAAGGGTTTTAATCAGGCGCGAGTGGAATGCCGGCAACTATGAGAAATAAGATCGCAGAGGAAATCCTGACGTTGAATTCTTCACATTCTTAGGGAATGGAGATATCTCTCCGTTTTAAATATACCAATACCGAATGGAAATGGAATCCAGTAAAATCAAACTCAATCTCTCGAGGATAAACGAGTTGAAAATACGCATGAAGGCTGGAGCTGGTAACGATCATTTAGCGAAGAATTGATAATCCTCTTCGCATCTAAAATGAACTTCAATTCGATCAAATCCGAAAATAGTAAGAAAGATTGCGGCATTAAAATGAGTCCATTAAGTATTTCGTTTTCGAGCTGCCAAAATAGTTTTGGTTTTTGGAGACACTTTCTAAATTTCGTTGTCGTTGACGAATATATGAATTTTGTACTAACATCTAACCTTTGGGGTTTTTTTTTTTACTGTGTCAAATTGGGTTTAAAAAACATATTAATTGAAAATCGTTAAAAATGGTTGGAGGTTCGTCTGGGCCTTGGTTTTAAATTTTACATACTTTAACTTTCAAAATTTTTTCGCGGTTGGGAAAAAATTTGTTAGAAAACTAGATTTTCCAAATTGTAACTCCGCCTATATCCTCACCTTTTTTACGGGCAACTTCATCTAAAGTTACACTGGGGATTTAAAATAAAATTATAGCTGTAGAATATTCCCAATTTGGGGGATAATGTATGGATGTAGTAAAAACTTTTTTAAAAAAAATTTAAAAGATTATTTATTGAAGGGTTCCCTTTCGGGAAGTATCCTGGTAAAGTTCTGTGTAAATAAATAAATTTTTTTCATTACTAAATTACATAAAATTTTTTTATAGGTTTTAAAACATAATTTTAAATTTTTCTTTTATTAAAAAAACAGAGTTTTCGTAAAATATTAGGGAAAAACCCTTTTTAAATCATTTTGGCTCTAAGTAAAGGGTTTTGGAATCATATAGGGGGTTGAAAAAAGGGAAAAATGTAAATTTTAAAAAAAAAAATGGCAATTTTTTTTTGTGGGGTTTTAAATTTCCCATAATGGGAAATTTTTTTCCCAAAAAGAAGTTTCTTAAAAAAGGGAAAAAAGATTAAATAAAAAAAATGTACCCTTTAAAAAAAGTCTTTTTGGGGCCATTTTTTTGTTTTTTTCTGGGGCTTTTTTGGAAAATGGGTGAAGAGGGGTTTTAATATCTTTAATACACGGAAAAAAGTTTTCCTTTATTTATTAAATTAAAAACTTCGTAAAATTTTAAAAAAGATAATTTTCCCTGTTGTTTGTAAATTTTAATATTTTTGGGTTGAAACATTTCATGGATTCTTTATTTGGAAACAGCTCGTAGAAAACAGTGATCAGCTTTTTTAAACAAATTTCCCAAAAAACACAAAGGGAAAGGGTGGGGGCCCCCGGTTGTTTGGGATTATCTTTGGGGAAATCGGAAAATCGTGTTGGACGAAACCAAACAACTTAATGCGGATTTTCCCCTTGGATGCAGGGGGGTACGACGGACCGCGTGGTGGACCCCTCCCCTCGTCCCTTTCAGGGCGGGCAAATTTTGCGCGGGCGTGACGGATAGCTCACATCACAATCCGGGCCCTTGGTCGAGCACATCATTCTGCGCGGCCCTTCGACGCAGTTTAACAGAGCGGTCTGTCCCAAAAACGTCCATTGCTTGGTCTACTCTTGACGGAACCAAAAACGTCTCGCCGCCAAAAAGTTTTGGGGGAAAAACGCGAAACTCTTTACTGACGAGTCACGCAAACCCAACACCACAAGGTCGGTTCGGTCTGGGCACCCGGGGGGCGGATGCAAACGCTTTAGCACCACCACACTGATCCTGCACCGGGTATTATGGTATGGGGGGTTTGGATATCCTCTCTCACTCCCTATTACGTTGGGGGCCAAAACCCCGCGCTACATCTCGAGATGTTTGGAGCTAGTTGTCCTCCCTTGAATTTGGGCCCAACCTTTTCCACAGGATTGCGCGACCACACGTGGCACGCATTGTCCGGTTTTCATAAATCACCGTTAAATTCTTCCCCCCCCCAAATTCTCCAGATCTGTCCCGATAAACGTGGTAGGGCTCCTTTTTGGGCCAGTTCACCCCAGCTGCCACACCAAATCAATTTTTGGAAAACGTGTGGGCTGCTTTCTCTGCCCCAAAGAACACATCGTCTCGCGGGAAATGTGGCCCCGTCCAACCCGGTGGCTCCTGGGCCTGATTCTGGGGGAACCACACTTCACAGAAGTCTATAAATTAAATCATTTGATACTTGGTAACATTTTTTTTCCAAAAAAATTTTGTTGTGTATCTTTTTTTCTGGGTTTGAATTTGGGGGCCCACGTTACGTAAATTTTTATTAAATATTGTACTTTTTAAAAAAATTGGTTGTTTAAAAATTTTAAAAAATTTTACTAAAACGGGTAACAAAAAAATTTCTAATAAAATTTTTTTTTTAAAAACCTACATACATATTATGGTGCTTTTAAAATGAACCAAAACTAAAAAATATTAAAAAAAAATTACAGCAATTTCTTATAATTTGAAAATTTTGATTTTTTAATTTTTTCTTTATAAAAACTCCCCTAAAAAAAAACATATTTAACTTACAAAAACTTAGGTACTTTATAAAAAAAATAGCATAAAAAGGGTTTCCCCAAAAACCAATTTTTTTATCTGGTTTGGTTCGAAAGATATCATCAGGAAAGGTTTTTTTCCAAAAATTTTAGAAAAAACTCATTTAAAGTTTTATCTTACCCCCCTTTTTTTAAAATTTTTTTTTTTTTAAATTATTATAACTTTTTTTCTATTTCACGTAAGGAAAAAAAAAAACTTTTTTGGGAAAAGAAACGTGTTAAATTAAAAAATTTGAAATTTAAAAAAAATGTTTATGAGATGAAAAACGTACTTTCAAGGTGGCGATTTAATTTCCCCCAAATTTTTTAAAACACTCGTGTTAATGTTTTAAAAACAAGATGTTGCCAATTCGACCGCAAATTCAGAGGTGATATTAGGTGGCTGGAGGACCCCAAATCAAAAAGCATGAGGTCAAAAAACGTTAAGTGGTGAAAACCCTAATAATAGGACGTTGAGCCAGCAAGGGGGGGCCAAAAGCATTTGGGGCCCCTTTGGGAGGTTAAGAAAACCTGGAGAAATTTTCTCTTCTCCCCGGGTTGCTGCGGCCGTCATTACGACAAAACTGTGGCTCATACGTGGGACACCGCACAGATTTGGGGGCCCCCTTATCGGGGGAAAGGTTGGACGTGGTGGACCTGTTGCTTCTCCTCTACGCTCCTGGACTAATCCTTTTTTAATTCTTCTGGGGCATCAAATCGCTAGTGTCGGACTGGGGGTTCGGGGCGAGCGGGTTGTGGTTGATTCAACTGGCATCGCCAGCACATCGGATTTGTTTGAAAGCATGTGGAGTACTTGCCTCGTGTCCTTTTGCGACCCGCAACCCAACTTCAAACGTTCTTGTGACAATACGTCGCATTTCGCATGGGAGGGGGGCTGCTATTATCGTAAACATGCGTTCGCTTAAAAAAGATTTCTTCCTTCTTTTGCTCCCCTTTCCCTCGAACCCACCCCGCTTTTCCGTTCTCCGCTAAAAGGGGGTTTGCCCCGCTTGGGGGATGTGTGTCCCGCTTTTTCTTTTCCCCCGAATTTTTTGTTTGAATTCCATTTCCAACACCCTGAATTTTTTTATTTTAAATTTCTAATCAAAATTTAAAAATTTTAAGAAAGAATAAAATGTGGAAACTTTAAGGGGTTTATTTGAACACAGACAACTTTTTACCGTGCGTTAAAATTGAAGGGGTAAAACTTTTTTATTTTTCTAGTACGCAACGGAAATTAAAAAATTTAATGAAAAACCAATATATTTACCTATTTTTTCAGGAAAAAGGGTTCTAAATCAAACTTATATTTCTAAAGCAACACATGCCAAATTTTGGGAAACCCAAATGCAATTTTTCGCGGGTGAAATTTTAACAAAATTTTTTAAAATTTTTAATCCCCTATTTCCTTGTTTCTACAGTATTTTTTATGTTTTAGAAATGGTCGTTTAAAACCGTAATTTCCTTCAGGTAAGTTAAAAATTTTAAAAGGGAACTTTTTGGGGTCAATATAACTTAAATAAAAAATTTAAAAATGTATCTTTGAAACCCTTTAAATAGGATAAGGGCGAATGCATTTTTTAAAAATTTTCTGCTTTTTTCCATTTTTTTTCTATTTAAATATGAAACAAAGAAGTATATTTTTATAATTGCATGTAGATAAAAAATACTTTAAAATTTCTACAAAAAATCTTTTGTACATGATAATTAAAATATTAATTTTTTTAATAATAAAAATATATTTAAAAATAGAAATAAAAAATAATTAAACAAAAATCCTTTTGAAATTGGCCCATCGAGCCGCAGCCAAAATTGATCAAATGGCTCCAAATAACTATCAGATCTCACCGTGTTGGGCAAAAGAAAATCATATTTGCTTGGTACAAATTAAACACGCCCTAAAAACTCTTTGGAAAGTGTGGATTCACCATTGAATCAAGTGGGAAAATATAAGCTTGCATCGCTTTCCCAAAAAGGATTATGATCGAAATTAACGTACTGTAGCTATTACGGACAAGTAATTTTGAACAGGGTCAAGGCTACGCACCGGTCCCCCTCTGTCCAACCAACGGGAATTTCAGCTCTCGAAGATTTGCGGCATCCCCCAACACTATTTTAGTGGTACTGGCAACTGTGAAAAAGAGATGAGAACATGGTACAGGTAAGCCAAAATTGACGTGTATTAGAAACAAAGCTACGGTTTTGAAGGCTTCAAATTTCAAAAATTTGATAAAATGGATGAAGACGCGATATTAGAAGTCCCAAAATTTTTAAGTAAAATTTGAATTTTTCTGTATTATTGTTCCAACCCCAATCGGGCTGTATCTAGGGATTGCAGTACCGGTATACCGGGATACCGAATACCGGTATTTTGGAGCCATTTATGCAGTTTTATAATACCAGTATTCACAAGTTTAAATGCAATTTTTTCGGTATGTGCCAGAAGTTTTTAAAATTGTCTCCTTTATATGTTCGGGGATTGCCAACAGAGCACACAAAATAGTACACTTTTTGTTTCTATGTCTCCCTAACGGGCGAAATTAATTAGACTGTGAATATGAAGCTGCATCTTACAGTCAAGAGAAGTGATAAAATATGTGAATCCTCCAAGAAGGAGACCAAAACTATCCTATTACAGCTCAGAGCAATACTGTATACGCGCAGGATTCGTAGTCTAATATTTGTATCTGTGAAAACAAGGTTGTAGTTTTGAAGAAAGTGCGTAATATTTCGTTTTTTTTTAATTGGTGAGTTTGTTATTCACATTGTATTTGCATATAATATTAGGGTTCAAAGTATTTTTCAGAATGCATTTTATATATACGTACTCATAAATAATAACTCATAATAATGAATAAGAATAACCTAATAAAGAGAAACATAAGAAAGAACATAAAAAATCAGTTGTAAATACTTCGGTTTGGTTTCATTAATTATGATGAAAAGAATGTGGTGGCACAATGTAAAAAATGTTCAAGATATATTAAAATGAATGAAGGAAGTACACAAGCGGATTCCATATTTTCATTTAAAAACGAAACATGATACAAATTTGTTAAAGAGGAAAGAATCTAATTGCGATGTAGATACAAATTTAAGCGCAGTTTCTAAGCCCAATCCATCAAGAATTTTTGATTATTTAAAAAAAAATAATAATAATTTGGATGAAGTTGTGAATAAAATGGCAGCATTAGATGGTTGCAATTTCAAGTGTTTTGCACTTCTTCTAAATTAAGGAAATCACTAACTGCCAACATCGATTAATGCTATGTTATAAACTACAGTAACGGTGTTCGCAATTCTTTGAAACACGATTTAATACAATTAAAAATAAATGGTGAAAACAAATTATTCAATTACTACTATTAGGTCACATTACTACTATTAGGTCACTCTCTATATATTTATTTATTTATCTTGGGGGAAATTTTTTCATCTTTTAAAAATACTTTTTTTTAAAGCGGTAAATTGAGCTGAAATTTAATAAAATGATTTTTTTTGGATGACAATACAATAATTTTTAAAATAATAAAATTAATTATTAAAACTAATTTTTTAAAACAATTACAAATACAGCCACGTAGGCATTTTTTTTGGCAACTTAGAACCCTTTTGGAACGTGTCAAAACTTGAAAAGGTTTTTTTTTTCTCATTTTAAAAAAGCATTAATTGCTGTTTTAATATACGATTGTTTTGGATGCAATACAAAAATTTAAGAAAATTTAAAAAAAAATTAATTCCCACTTAATTTTGTTTTGCCCTATTATATACATATTTATATTAATTGTAACTATTTAATAAAAAGTAGCTAAAAATAAAAATTTTTTTTTGTTGATCTAAGTAGGAATTGATTTAAATTTTTTTTCTTTATATTACTTGTTTTTGGTATTTACACTTCTAATAAAACTGGCCAATAAAGAAAAAACCCTTGTTTTCTTTTTTTCGAAATTTCTACCGGTTTTAAAAAGGTATCCCGGATTAATCCACAAATACCGAATACCGGTATTGAACTTATGTTCTGATATTGCAATCCCTAGCTGAATTCAGCCTACGAACCTTATTTTGCCCATCACTGCCTCACTGAAGCAAAATGTCCTTTCCATCCACATTTTGCCATTCTTCTCTCTTTCGTATTCAATTAATTAAAACAGTATCAGTGTTATTTAGTATTGCCAACGCTTGTGGAAGAACGTCGACGTCCTAAACAAAGCGCTTCACAGGCAGAATAAACAAAATGGTTGTTGTTTCGAATGTCTTCTATTCGGAATCAGCAGGTAGCGCCTCTCCCGGGCGATCAAGGAACCACTCTGTGAAAAGGTGAAGCAAATCTGCGGGAAACAAAGCAGCACTAAATTAATTCATCTCTCATTCCCCAGATAACAGCAGAATTAATTATTCTCTCTTCGAATTTACGATGCAGCTCTTTTCTTCTTGAAACACCGCGGACCACCCCTGAAGAACATTCTTCGGCGAATAATCGAAGTAATTAAGAGGTGGCAGCGGAAGATCCCCGCCAAGAGATTCACTACTCCCGGGGAACATACAATGCGCATCAATTTATTGGAATAAAACAAGAAAAATTCATTCGATTCCAAGAGTCTTTTCGTTCCACGGAGTTCCCCGAGGATCGCTAGAGAGCGAAGACTTCATTTTCGGGCGGTCTTCTGTCTTACAAAATATTATTTAAAGGGCTGTGCGGAGGATGAGACGGGAGATATATTTCTAAACTAAGAAAACGAATGAAAAATGGTTGATACTTTATTTTGTATATGTGAGTAAAGATAAAAACAGGCTTGCTTTTTATAATGAATATCAAAGTATACAATAGACTGAAACATTTTAAAAGAGTATTATGACGTTTGATATGAATAACGGTAGAGAGAGAGAGTGATATTGATTAATTTAAATATTGAGTTTATTTACGTCACAGCTATTATTTACAGAATTATACATTAATGTTATTAAACTTACTAAAAGATTATAAGAGTTCAAAACAGTTGTTTATGAGAGGAGGGATTCCTTTCGGTGAGTGCTCCTTGGAAAGTTCAGAGCATCATCTAATCACTCTGCTCGGGGATCAGGGCCGGCCCCAGCATCGCGTTACATCCTGCTGGTTGGCGGAAATAAAGGTTCCTCGGGGTCAAGGGGTTGCGGGAGAGGTCCACATGGGATGCAGGATGATCATTTCTACAAAAAGAAAAGCCGACCACAGCTGAGAGACAAGACGTTATAGTAAGTGAAAGTCGAGTTAATACTGCTTGTATAGAAACCATTGCGAGAAAAACCAATGAATTTCTACCAAAAATTTTTCAAGAACTAAGGAATTTGATTATAAATATTTAAAGTCTTACCTTTTTATATGAAGCGGGGCAAAATTGAAGGGAGAAAACTTCTTTGATTGTATTTTACAATGCATATAAAATATATTAAGTAAAATGAGTTTCTTTGTTGTTGTTCTTACTAATGTCACCTTTCTGAAGTTATCAGATCCAGGTCCACGAAATTCATCGCATCAAAGGGCAAGATGTATGCCTGTCGTCAGCTGTAGCTTTGAGCACTATTACTGGGGACAGTATTATTTGGTTCGGTTCCACCCCGATTTTCGAGGAACACAATGGAAGTGATAAGGGGCCTTCCAACCCTCTTCCTTTCCACAAACCTCACGAGAGGACTTGCGGCTCGACGGCTATTTAGAGAACCCCAATACCGCTAAGGGACTACATTTGTCACTGAATCCAATCTGAGAACTCCTGACTACAATTGTAAGACACTCTCAGAATCCGGATTTCATCAGATAGTTGGCTTTGGAAGCAATAAACTGTATGTCCACAGACATCATTAAAGATCTATACTGATAGTAGCAGAGGTGATGGAGACATTTCTGGTAGTGGAATACACATCCATACTTTTACCGGAATCATGAACATTAAGATCAAAAATCCAAATTTCTGTTCATAATTATAGATCAGAGCTTATCGTGTGACGGGGCTGTATCGCGCCTTCTATCTAATCCTCTTGGGGAATCTTTGGGGCCAGAATGGCATGTCAATCCAACCTTTTTAAGAAGGAAATGCGATATGCAGATTATAGTGAATAGATATATAAGAGAGCTTCAGCATTCACGAGTGAGTCATATAGGAGTCATATAGAAGTCGGCTAGAAGCCGGAAAGCTGAATGTATAGAGGATGTATAGAGGAAGCTATGTATAGAGGATTAGTATTAAAAGAGTAGAATACAAGAGGAAAACATAAATCTTGGGTGCTGATCGCCGCGTCATATTGGTAAGAAGAATAATTATTAAAGTTTAATTATAGAACGGACTCTAGCTTGTTAAGGAATCTACTATAGATAAAGATTCGGAGGTTAATTTCTCATCAAGATAGTGAGTAGGATTTCAGGCGCTATTTTAACAAACTATCGATAATTACGTAGTATCACTCCTGATCTGATTCCTCTAATAAGACTTGAGTTGCATTGATTAATATATATCGAGAAATAAATTAGATTTATTATGAAAAATCATTTATTCCTACAAATCTAGGTCACGTGGATGAAGAGATGATACCCCAGGGCAGGGGGTATCACAATTGCTATCAGAATAGTTTGCAGTTCGCATGTGAAACCGAGGTTCAATTTCAAGAAGTTTGGATTCTGACTGACAGTCGTGCTTCAATGCAACTCTATTCAACTGGACATCTATAGGGGACCAAACTAATCTTGATATCCTTTATCTTCTAGGTCGGATTTCTTTTAATTATCGTGTACATTTTCAGTGGGTTGCATCCCACGTGGAGATTGATGGTAATGAGAAGGCCGATATCTTAGCCAGGACTGCGGTTGAGGAAGGGGTGAGCCCTACTGGGTCGCTTACGTTCAGTGATTATCCTCTCTTAAGAAGATTGAACTCTTTCAATTTGGAAAAACTCCTCCTAGTCATCCTTGGTATTTCTAAATAAATTCAGAAAGTTCATTCAGATTTGTACCTAGGAAATACCAGACTGCCTTTTTGCGCTTTGTGAGCGGCCATGTAAAAGCTCTCATTTTTCGAAAGGGTCAGAATATATTTCCGAAGTGCCACTGATATTATTCGACCTGGTCTCTCCTTTCCACATCTTGACTTGCTTTGATTTTAAAAAAGACGTGGTCCTTTCTGGTCATTCTATTTTTTAGAATTTTTTGAAATTTCTGGATTACACACACACATATATGGAGAATGTTTAGCATTGTTAGACAATCTGGAATTAGAAACAATATTAACCACTCTCTGAGGAAGAGTGAAAGTTACATTATCAATCCCACTATGAAGCAAAACGAGTAGTATTGGAGAAGGACCTTGTAATTTTTTGAGTCTTGGTCAAGTGACGAGGACGAGACCTAAGCCCGTACTCTTTCTCCTAACAACCACACAAAGCCAACGGAATGAATTTGAGATCGAAAGATTTATCGGGCATCTGCCCCCTCTACATGGATTATCTTCACTGGCTCCAGGACCCGAAACTGGGACGAGTTCGTGATCAGTACCACTACGTTAATGCGGCCATTAAATCCACTTCGATTGAATTTTAATTGTGTTGATTGAATAATTTAAGTTCGGGGAAGGTGCTTCAAACTTAAAATTTTTAGGGCTTTTGGGGACGGGGCCCTGCAATTTTACCCACCCCTTGGTTCACAGGATGTTTTGCACCTTGAAACTGGCGTCCCACCCTTTTTGCCAAAAATATTAGCAACTCCACCGGGGGGCGTTTCAGCTCCGAAGATTTAACGTGAATGCTGCCGGGGATAAAAGGCGGGTCTATAATGGTACTGCGAACTCAATAAGGAATTTGTCACATATCGATTTCCCGTACTACGCGGAAGATTCGGCCCACATCGTTGATCGGAGGAAGATATGAGTTTTCCTTCTTAATTCAACCATTTTTCTTTGTGTTGATTCCATATTTATAATAAGTTCTGAGAGAGAAAATGGTGTTAAGACAAACTTAACTATTGATAGGAAGCATAATTTGCGACATATGTGGTCCCTGTATCTTAGTATGTTTTTACCCTTACCCTTGTTCACAGGATGTTTTTGCATTCCTTAGGAAGGGGGCGTCCTCACCCCTTAAGGTCGTTAGACCCATAAATTAATTATGCGTAACTTTCCGCGGTGGCGTTCACCCAGTCAAAGAATTTGTAGCAATGATAGAAAAGAGTGCTGCCGGTGAATTTTGGTATGAAACGGCGGAGTCTATAATGGGCTGCACTCAATATTCAGGAGATTTGATGCTGACTATATGATGTACTAGTGACGCGGAAGATTCGAGACCCACATCGTTGGATCCGGGAGCCTCTTCTCACCCTCCTCCTAACTCCAGATAAGTGGTTTATTTTCTTGTAAATTCTCGTAATATCAATAATAAATTTAATGTTGAATTTAACATGTTGAGTTCTATCTCGTAGTAGCTTCAGTTTTGAATTTATTGTTATCATGATGCGAATGCAAACTAAATCAAATCTGGGTTAATGAATAAACTTTAAATGTTTAAGGTATCCGAACACGTTCGGAGTACTTTTTGACAAAATAATATATTTAAACATTATAAAGCAGTGCTTCTGAAACTGTGAGGTGCGCTCTAGGGGGCGTGATAACCCTAGGAGGGGCGCGAGCATATTGAAAAGTAGAAAATAAAATATTATTTCAAAAAATTATTAATTTATTGAAATTAAACAAAAATACATTCTGACAAAATGAAATATATATATACTGATATAATACCCTTATAAATATATCAGTACTATACAATGTACTTTATAATTAATTTAACAATACTAAATTAAGAACAAGTTTAATAATCATCAGTGACCGCACAGGCTTGTTATACATAAAATTATATACAAAAATTTACACTTATCTTGATAATTTGTACAGTTTATAATTAATCCCTTAACTGTTTATTAAAAGTTACGCAATTCACTCCACAATGCCACCGTTATGCACGTATGCACGCGTATGAGGTGTATTGGGGGAGGAGAAAGGTAATAAATAAAAAATTATCCGGAATAAGTAAATCCTTCGCAAACACTGTTAAGGTCATTTTATTGCATTCCAAAGCCTCCAGAATAATTTTATGGATTGCAATAAACAGAAAAGATCGTATTGCGGAAAGACGTATATATACTCAGAACAACTTACGCATTGGCTGAGTTTACGTTTATATACGCAGGAGGTGGAGAGGTTAAAGTCGCATTCCAGCTTTGGCATCAAAGTATAGTACTATCGAATTCAATACATGGTTATTGTATGGAGGGGCGCGAGGAAAATTGTGATTGAATATTGGGTCGCAAGTATTGAAAGTTTGAGAAGCACTGTTATAAAGGCTTTCTTAGACTCAATACCAATAAAGATTAATATTTAAACAACAATATTTAAAATAGATTGCCTAAATTTCACAAAAATCACAATCATAAGTGAAACTTTAGCAATATTATTTAAAACTTCAAAGCTATTAGAGAAAAAAGTAATAAACTTATATTAGTAAAAGCATTACCAAAACAATCTAGATACATTTATCTCTAGAGAATGTAATAAAATTTTAATGTTTTATTAAAATTTGAAAATCTTAGAGCTGGTTGAGTAAACATTATAAGAAAAATCCATTCATTATGAGCCAGTATTTAAATAACAAGCCATAACTCAAAAAATATTCATGCAATAAGAAATATTTTAGTATATTCTTTGGAAAATAGGATAATATTAGGTTCAAAAAGTTTTATAGAAATACATTTGTAATATTTTGAGTAATCAGACTCTCACCATGATAGATTTCGAACAATTTAAATTTCCACTTCTGGTAGATCAAAGACCCACTTCTGGTTTTTCTAACTTAATAAAATTGATTGTATCTTGGCCTCGGGTAGCGTAGAAAAAAAAAAAAATTTCTTTGTAAAGCCAAAAGATTGCTCTATTCAATAAAATAGAAAACAAAACTATCTTTTTTGACCGAATTTGGTAATTTTCA
The DNA here is from genome assembly GCA_019973955.1 of Trichonephila inaurata madagascariensis. NCBI lineage: Eukaryota > Metazoa > Arthropoda > Arachnida > Araneae > Nephilidae > Trichonephila > Trichonephila inaurata. The sequence continues at coordinate 6,259 of BMAV01016195.1, read as the reverse complement.
ACGTGTTCGGATACCTTAATGAGGCGCGTCACATCACTATGTCTCTAAAAATATCAAAAAGGCTCCCTTGACAAATTCCTTAGGTTTGAGTTTACTTTTTTATTTACATCACGTTCGAGTCGAGTGGCCATGATATCGAGTTGATGATCAGCTGTGTGTTAGTGTGAGTTGCATATTCAAGTCTTAGAAGACCTAACTTGTAGAGAGACTGATTCATGCTAAATTAGTCGTGGAGGCAGTAGCCGAGTGATCATGGTTGGTGAGTTGAGATTTAGAGCCTCAATATCACTGAAGATCCACCCTGCTGAGAGGTTCATGTTCATTCTGTCGTGGTTTAAGGTCCTCATATTGGCGTTGTATGGAAGCTCAGAGAATGGTGTCTCAGCTCAGGAGTTATTCTTGACCTTTGACCGAGTGATTAATTGATTGAATATTAACGTTGCACTGTTCAGCTACACGAGGGCTTTTGGTGACGTAATTTTGAACCATGGTCAAGTGACGTGGACGACACCTGAGCTGGCACCCCTCCCAACTACCACACCACACCAACGGAGGACGTTTCCTCGACAGATTTAACGTGCATCGCTGCCCCACACGGGGGTCTTTTGTGGTACTGGGCCGAACTCATGACATGCCTGCCATGATCCGATACCTTGACCACTGGGCTACCGCAGCCCTGACCTCTTTGACCGAGTTACAAAACTACGATATCCGTTGCTGAGGATTGTCAGAGTTGATGGTCAAAATTTACTACTGGTTTACGAATCAAATCCTTCTTACCCAAATCCAGTTTAGATTCAAATACCCATTCACGTTACGTTACACTATTCTGAACTAACCAATGCCCATTTGCCTTTTAGTTTTGCATCGCTTCAAATTAAAAGCTACTCTCAACTTTCTTTGTTTGTTGTGAAGTTAACTGTTATCAGTTCTCATGACCTCTGACTAAGGATTTTCAGTTGGTCTCCCTATCTGAAAATGCTACAATGGTTGGTTCCAATCTCTCTATCACTAAAAGTTATTTCATTCACTCTAAACTAAACTCATGTGTGTGGTGGTGGTGGGGAGGGGTTCGAGGAAGAAGCAGAGAGAGACATGTGTTTTAAATAACTAATTTTATTCAACTTTTAACACTTTACGAAATGCACTTTAATAACGAAACCTTGGGAGCAATACTAAATACTAACCCAAATTTAGATAGTTAAATTATGGAAGGTATTTACCTTACTTAAATCTCTTTATGTGATCCGACTTGCCACCTGCTAGCTCGTTCAACTGCAATGCTTATGCTTTCCACTACTCTGGTGGATTCTATTTCTATTATTAATCTTAAAGATAAGGGACCACCGGTCGCTATCCAAAAATTCTTAGAAATCAGCTTACGATCAACGCTTCACCATAACCATGCCTACTCAACGACTGGCACTTAAATAGAAGTTGCACTTGCATAAATCAAGTCATGTCTACAGAAGTGGGTTTTTGAACTAATATCACAGTTAAGAAATATTTTTCCCAAGCGAAAGCCCGAAGAGAACACGTTACAAATACACCAAGATTCGAATCAATAACTTGACAGAAATAACACTGGCCGGCAGAACTTTTTGAATTGGAAGAATAGATGTATAACATTTGCAAGGAATTTCGTGAATATCCAACATACGTTAGAAAGTTAAAATTTTAAATTTTTTGCCTCTTTAACCCTTTATCTACCGCATTATGATTTACTGTATAGTTTTATACTTGCAATATTTTTTTTTTATTCACTACATGGAAAATTAAGGGATATACATAAACAAAATACTCAACTTTGGGAAATTTAATAAGTTAGAGCTAATTAATTACTTAAAAATATTTAACTGTGAAATTAATTATATACACTGATCAACTAAAATAAATAGTCAAATCGTTTCCTAAGGTCTTCATTAACATGCAAAAAAATAAGACACTTACCTTTTGACATTAACTATTTTTTCGGAACAAAAATGACAATCTCTGCAATCTGCTGAAAACGCCGTCAACTGAAAACCCAATTTCTGCTATAAAACTATTCCCCTTTCCCGCTAAAATACTTATCATAGAATCCGTGCTGCCGTATATCTTAGAACAGTGAACTTAAAAGAATATTCCTGCTAAGTATCGTCAGAGTATTCGTAAAAATGTTTATTCTATGTAATTTAAAGTGAGTGGGGTACTTATAAGTACCGTCGGTAGATAAGAGATTAAGAAAATAAATGAAAGTGTGTGCAACCAAGGATAAAGAATAACATTTAGTTGCGGTGATCAAATTTTCAAACTTAAACATACTTTCATGAGGATGACGGATATGTTATTATTTAGGTTCTTACCATTCACTTAACCTTTAGGTTAAGCCGCAATTGAATTTGTTGGTTTTCTACAAGGAGAAACAACATCAACAGTTAAGTAATATTTGACATAACTCTCATAGATCATAATCAGAAACCTAGTGATATAAAAATTTCTCTTTCTCTAAAACTAAATATATCTTCAAAATATTAAAAGAAATATGATTGCTAATTATATTTCTAAAATGTGTGAAAACAATTTTATAAATATTCGAAATGTGCCAATCTCATATGTATTTATAAGAAGTTAGAACACAAGGATTCGATCTGGGAACCTTCCAATCCGAAAACGAGTATTTTAGCCACCACGCCAAAACGAACGTCAAAGCTTGGAGGCTATTACTGATTTATCTAGATATCACACCGCCACAAAAAGCTTCAGGAAACATTCTGAGAGATTTCAATTTATTTAAAATTTTTTATTTATATACCAATTAAGATAATATACATATATATGTTTTATAAGATAAAAATGTTTACATTTTAAATACATCTTTATTTATGTTTCCAAAAAAATAGGAGACATCTATTTTGAAAATCAAATCTTGAAAAACTAGACTCAGTGGTGCAACAGCACACGAGGACCAAGACCTACTGTGCCAATCTCAGTTTTCGTGACTTAAGGCACTGGGGGGCATGAACAGATGTTCCGGTCAGGTGGTCAGTCTTACGTGAAATCCCTAGTGTTTAATCTCCAAGTAAAACTATGGTACTCATTTATCGACCTTCTCTGAAGGGATGAAAGGCTGAGTCGACTTTGCCCAGACCGTAGTTTTGAACCTCAGACCTATGGCGTGGAAGCGCTATTTCTTACCACTCAGCCACTGGGCTAATATGAAAATCTACACTTAAAACACAATGTAATATTGCAAATTGCCGTAAAAATGCATTATTTATTTATTGTGTTCCACGAGAGAACTTTTTAGTGATAAAATGTCTGTATAAATTCCAAATACTAGTAATAAACGTTAGTCCTTTTAGTTAAGACAGATACTAACTCGAATTCAAAGCTTGATAAATTTTGAATAACGCATTCCAAATTTCTACAATAAACTATTCTCGAAATATACTCAATTAAAATAAACCTAAATCTCAGGATTACATTGAATTTCGGAGATAAATTTTAGCTCCAGATTCCTTTCTCAGAATTCTTAATTAAAATCAGGCAATCGTTTATTTTCCAAATTTTAAAGAAAAACAATCCCATTCAGCAGTAAGTCTTTCTTTCCTGATGTACTTTTAAAAGGAATTATGTGAAGCAGGAGAAGAACCTGGAAGAGGAATTGGTTACTTAAGTAAAATATTGAAATATCTTCTTAACCTGAAAATCAAATATCAATTCATGAATGGATATGCAGGTAAATTATGGTGCTGTGCTTCTTTAGATTAGACGGAAAATAATTCAATTAGTTTGGTTTCAATTTCTTGGAATGGGTGAGAATTGATCAAGATATATTTAGAAGTCAAATTTTAATTACCTCTTCCAGAATCAAAACACTTAAATACTTTCAATATAACTCCACACTTTTATATTTACTGAGAGTAAACTGCTCCAAATAATACCCAATTGAATCTGATGTTCTAACGTTTTGGCTAAAAAGCTGTGGCATAGTTATTGCAAATAGGAACGGTAGACCTAAATGCAGCGGGATGCCAGCATTAAAATTAACGCCGACAGAGTTCAATTGAGTGGAAAGTGAGCTTTGATCCAAAACAAACATAGATTTATTATCATCAACATGAGGTAATCAGTATCAACAGCTTAACAATATATTTCAGAATTAAAATTTTTAAGTAAAAATATTTAATTACAACTGCGCCGGAAATATTTTGGGCATAAATGGATTTTCATGATATTTAGTGTCATTAAAAACGACATGTATAAATGTTTTTAAAATTTAACTTTTTTTACTTTTTTAAAATTTTATTTTGGGAAAATTTAAATTAGTAACCTTTTTTTAAAAAAGTTTTTTTTGAAAAATTTATAAATTTTTCTGTATTAAACTTACCCTTTTAAAAAAGTCAACCATGTTTTTTTTAAAATTTCACATCATTTTAGAGTTGCAAAACCCCTTGTAATTATGGGGTTTTTCTTTAAAAATTTTTCCCCTGTTGTTATAAAAAATAGATAAACCCATTTCTAAGTTTATATTTCAAAAATTCCAGTTGAGCCTCTGTAAAATTCGATTATATCCGGAAAATATTTTATAATAGGTGTTTAAAAAAGGAGAACATTTTGAAAAAAAAAATTTTTCTGTTTAATTTTTCCAAAATATGCATTTAAAAAAAATTTTTTTTCAAAAAAGTCCAAAAACAATTGTATACAAGTGTTCTGATCTAATTGACACGAAATATCATGTAAATATCCATTTATCCCCAAATTACCCGAACTTTTCGGATCCTTTTAATGAAAAAAGATTTTTTTGGGAATGACAGGAAGACCGGTATGGTACATCCTCTCAGTATGAGTAAAGCCATAAGAGTGTGAAGCTGTAGGGAGTCGAGACAGTTGTAAACTGAAACATAAATTTAACTATTTCTCAGATTATGTTTGCCTTGACATAAATGTGAATTTTATAACGTAGTAACCTCCTGTGTTTACTTAAATTTCTAGATAGCCAGATGGATAACACATCTTTAGTCAAATTACTTTTTACTTACAATTAGTTATCGTAGATTGACAGATATAATTATTTTATCTCTAACTGCAAAGTTTTCCATGAGATGACATGCTTTAACTTCGTCTTTCCTTTTTTTCCCAAATCTTGAGCAGGGGCCCAAAAACTTTCATTATTTGCGACCCACGCAATATCAATCAAAATTTATACTTCGCACCTCCCTCCATACAATAACAAAGTTTTGAATTCAATAATAATCTTTTAAGGAATCCGATTACGTTCGGAACCCTGATTTTAAAAAGCGCATGATGGATAATTTTTTGATATTTAGCGTCACTTTGATTGAATACATGCATAAAATAGTTTTAAGGACATTTTTACAAAAAAAAATTTTCATACAATATTTCCAAAAGTTTAAATTAGAATAACATTTCTTCAAAGTGTTCTCCTTTTTAAAAAAGCTTCTATTATTTTAATATTTGCCTGTATATAGCCGACTTCTGTACAGAGGCTCAAATATGAATTTCGAAAAAAATTCCCTTCTTTTAGAGTTACAACCAATTGAAATTCATCGGCGTTTTTTTTTAAATTTTTCCCCTGGTAGTAAAAAAATATAAATCCCTTTTTTTAAACTATATTTTAAAACCGTTGAGCCTCCCTTTCACAGAGAATTGAGCTATATCCAGGCAAAATATTATTATATAATAGAAGCAATTTTCACAAAAGGAGAATATTTTGAAAATGAGTCATTCTATGTTCATTTTTTGTCAAAATAGTGTACTTAAATATATAATTTTTTACTGTAATACTATTCTTAAAACAATTTTACATACATTTTCTAATCTAAGTGACTTTAAATATAAATATTATCCATTTATACGCTTTTTTCAAAATCACGGGTTTCCCAAAAGTGTCGGGTCCTTGACGCTAAAGCAAAAGATTGCATCCCGGGCACCTGTAAAAACGTCTCGCCAATCAAAACTTTAATTTTGGGCGTATATATACTGCTTTTCGAAGTACGATCCTTTCTGTGTACCGCATCCATAAAATTATTCCGAAGGCTTTGGAATGCAATAAAAGAACCTTGGGGAGTGTTAGCGAAGGGTTTACTTATTTCAGGGTTTGCTTTATGTATTCCTCCCCCCAAAGCATCGCATACAACGGTGACACATTGAGAAACAAATCATATTATTTTTAATTGACAGTTATGGGATTAATTATAAACTGTACAAATTATCATGATAAGTGTTAAGAATAGTTTTTTTGAGAAACCCATTG
>BMAV01016194.1:177070-207857 GCA_019973955.1 Trichonephila inaurata madagascariensis | reverse complement strand
CTTTCATCCCTTCAGTGGGTCGATAAAAGAGTACCAAGCTTGCTTGGGAACTAAATACAAAGGGTTTCGTGTCAGACTGACCATCTGATCGGAACATCTGCTCACGCACCTCAGCGCCCAAGGTCACGAATACTGAGATGGGCACAGTAAACCTTGGTCTTCATGGGCAATTGCACACTGAGTTTAGTTTAGTTTAAAGGTAATATGGTTGAAAATTTAAATAGTAATTATTTTTAGGTGTGTTTAATGAAAAGTTTTGCTTTTCAAAGCATGTTTTTTTAGAAGGTTCTACAGTTAATGCTCAGTTCGTAATAAATTATTTAAAACTAGTGTATATCGAAATGTTATATATTAGTTTAGTAAACAATATATGTCGCTTTTGTTGTATATTATTTTTAATCCAATAATTTTACTTATTTTCTAAAATCAATTTAAGAAAATCAAATTTTTTAAATTAATAATTTATCTCAAAAGAAGTAATAATATTTTACAGACTAAAGAAGTAGCATTATTTTGTTTTTAATGAATTTTAAACTTCTCGTGTGCTGAATTTAGTATTAGAGCAACAGTAGTATTTACTTTGGTATACTTTTAACTTACTTTCTTGATAAAAGCGGAGAAAAGTTTATACTATATACAGTCGTACCTCTATATAACGAAGTCGCTAAATCCCGAAAAAAAATTCGTTATATGGAAAATTCGTTATATAGAGGTTCATCTTTCAATATGCTTTATAAATCACATCAAACAAATTTTAAATTCATAAACACTATATACTAAAAAAAAGTAATTATTCACACTTTTTTTTAAATTAATATCTATTTATTTTGTATATCTTGCCCATCAAAAAAAAAAAAAACTACAAGGAAAACAAAAAAAAACAAAAAAATGTCGAGGAATACACAGTATTTTCACCATCAAGAAAATAATTTTATATTAAAGTTAATGAATTGTGTAAAGACATTTTCTAATTTAAAGCATACAAAAGTAATTTTAAATATACAATATTTTATAACTAGAACTCTACTGAGGGTGAAAGAGGGGTTATCGGAGATGTTTCTATTCAACTGCACAATGGGGGTTAAAGGTTGTACTTCTTTGATGAAACTCCCAGAATTCTATTGCTCTCAGCGAGTTAGGCACCTAATAAAACCAGTTCAAGCTTCATGACCCCCTTAAAATGTGTAAAAAGAGAATAACTTGAAATGTCCAGAAATACTTAAAAAATAGGGAGGGGAAAAACATTGAATCACAAAAGAAAATGTTCGTTATATAGAAAATGTACTTTGTTATAGGGAGGTTATTTTACGAATAAAACCGTGAAACGTTCTTGGTTCCACTAAAAAGTTCGCTATACAGAAAAATTCGCAAGATAGAGGTTCGTAATTTGGAGGTTCGACTGTATATATATATATATCAGTGCTTCTCAAACTTTCTATACTTGCGACCCAATTAACAATCATAACTTTCATCACCCCCCCCCACACACACACACAAAATAACAATGTATTGAATTCAATAATAATATATTTTGACGTAAGGATACACATCGACTTTAATTGTAAACCGTACAAATTATCAAGATAAGTATAAAATTTTATACATAATTTTATGACTTTTCCATAGAGTCACTGGTAATTCTTAAACTTTTTCTTAACTTAGTACTGTTAAATTAATTATGAAACACATTGTGCAGTACTGATACATTTATAAGGGTATTATATCAGTGTAAATGTTTATTTTACTTTTTATTATGTCAGAATGTATTTTGTTTCGTTTTTTTTCAATAAATTAATAATTATTTTTTAAAAATAATCTTTTGTTTTCAACTTTTCAATATGCTCGCACCCCCTTTGTAGGGTTTTCACGTCCCCCTAGGGAGCGTGCCCCACAGTTTGAGGAACACTGATATATATAATGTAAAGAGCTGACTTTTTATATTTTATACATACCCCAAATGGGAATATTGTTCCTTAAATAATTTCAAGTGGCCCTCATGATAATGTTTCAGCATTATTTATTATGTTATATAATAATAAGGGCAATTCTGACCTAGTATTTGTAAGTTATTGCCGCAATCTAGATTCCGGAGTAAACTACTTAAGGATTATCAGCAATAACGGTGTTCTGTAATGGTAAATAGAAACACCGTTATACAGAAACAATATACGAAAGCTGAGTTGGAATTAATCTTTTAGTTGAAATTTATAAATGTGTTTTTAATGTTTTTAAGAGACCAATTCTATTTTTTAATTGTTAGGTCCCCCCGAGGATCGAATCGTTCAGCAGCTCGATTCGATCGCGGCCACAAACAATTCCCTAAGTAATCCACATTCATTCGATTTTAATGCATTAAAGTATCACAAAATTCTTTTTTGCACTATTGCGTTGAAGTTTTATTAATTAACTTATTATCAAATGCGGGATAAAGTTAAACAAATTAATTGTAAGTGAGTGAATATTAACGTCGCACTGTTCATCTACACGAGGGCTTTTGGTGACGGCAAATTAATTGTGAGTCTCTTCTTCGCTTAAGAAATAATTTTTTAATCATAACTTATCCGTTCTGGTTTTTTGTTCCGATTTAATTAAAAAAAATATATCGGTTTAGATCCAGTTTTCGTTCCACCAAAAGTAGCGGTTTTCGGTTCAGTTCGGAATGAATAATTCTATTTCACATATATTCTTATATGTACTAAAAATATAATTCTATCATAAACAAAATGTAATTTTATCAAAATTTAGATTTTTATTCTTTGTTTAATTGGTACACTTACGTGAATTGACACAGTATACGCGCAATACGAGCGGCGAGCATTTACATTGCTGTTCATTATCAAAACTGTATTTGACAACTAGGTTTATGATTATGTCTATTATGTGTACCCTCCTTGCTTCTTGCTGGTAATGGTGATTATTATATGTTTGACATTAAATTATAAAATATTGATAAGTTGGTCACAGTAACAAAATGACTGAAGATGCATCAAATCGGAATAAACTGATATATTTTTTTTTCGGTTCAGTTCCAGTTTCCATTCCGATCAAAATAACAGTTTTTCCGAATTTCGGTTCAGTTCCAGTTTGAAGCCCTGCTTTTGGGCAATGACTATGTGAAACGTTTCTTATTGCCACACACGCCGATACTATTTTTCTATACAACACTTGTTTGAATTTGCAGAACACGGTAGAAAATCAAACAACAAAAGAAAAAACTGATTTCTTATTTGAATCAGTATATAGTTACATAAAAGAAAATGTTTTAAAAAAAAAGCCTTTTTTTTAAACTTTTGAATTAATCGCGAGTCTCTTTTAAGCCAAAGAGGAATGAACAAAAGCACTAAGAAAATAATGGAAAAATTCTAACAAATTTTCACATTTAACTTTTTATCTAGTTAGTACTTATATACGCTACTGTTGATTTTTAAAATAGGTAGTCTTCTAACTTTTCAAGTGTTATAAATTACAGGTTATCATCACTATATCTTTTTCAAATTTGAATATTTATATGCATTACATTATTTGTTAAATGAATCCAAGCCATGCACAGAATTACATTTAATGCATCAATCAAGTTTGTAAAATTTAAAATAGTTAATAACAATATATTTAAAGTAAGCACATTTTTATTTTTCGTGGTTGAATTTTTTTAAGTCAGAAAGTTTAATGACAACTGTAAAAATTAACAAGCTCATAAATAATGTTTTGCAACTTTTTTTAAAGTTACATCTTTTGTCCGAAGCTAAATTTCAATATTGAAATAATAAATATAACTTGAAGACAAAATATACATTTGCCTTTTAGTATTTATATTTTAAATACTTTTACAGATAGAGCACCCAAAAAAGAATCCCTGGTTTTCAAATACAGCCCCACAGTTCGCAAGAATGAAAACTTAGAAGCAGAAGCACAAAAGATCCTACGACACATCTGTGAAAACTCTGAAGGACTCATCACGAAAAATACAGCAAACAGTATTCATAAATTAGTTTACTTAATTCGAGGTCTAAGCCAAGCATCATTGGAAAACCTTTACGAATCGCTGAAGAATAAGCAACTATGTGCCTCGAATAAAGCTTTGTAAGAATATATTTGAAATTTCTTTAAAAATTTCTTAGATATCAGTTTAAGACACAGCTCGCACGTTTGTGCTGGAACATTCCACTTTCCATGAGGGGAGCAAAATCTTTTATTATTACTTTTTCCAGTGTCATGAGGGTCAGTATAGTGTTAATTAATGTAATATTTAAAGATAAAAATATTTCTGGTCTTAAAAGAGATCAAAATATCTAATCTCGCGCAAACCCTTACGATCCATGCGAGCTCGGTCTTAAAAGATTATATAAACTCATAATTAGCTTAATTAAATATTTCTTGAGTATAATTTCAATTTATTCTAGTATAATTTTTAAATAAAGAGAATCTTTGAATCATTAGCAAGGCATTTACTCAATCCAAGAACGTCATTTTTTAAAAAAATAATACTGTGTTTTCGAAATTCTGTATATATTAAAAAAGGTTTTAGGATAATTATAACAAAATTTCATTGAATAAAACCCTGTTTTTTTTAAGGTAACTAATATTGTTCCCTTAAAATATCATTAATCAGGTGACAAAGTTATAGACGAGGTTCCATCCTTCCCGCGAAGCTAGATTTAATATATTTAGAACCAGAACAGAAATGGCAAACTTCTATTTTCTTACTTTAAATTTTGTTTTGAATGAAATACATTTAAGTCTCCTCATTTACGAACTTGATTTAGTCGATACAAAAGCACAAAAAACGAATAAAAGTATTTAAGGAATAGTGTCAGGGGTACTTCATATGGTATCTAAGTATCTCAAACTGTTTGACAGGGCATCAAACATAGGGTATTATTTGTCTTGCTCAATAAGAACATATTCTTGAAATACCAAAAATGCCCAGAACATTTTAAAAATGAAATTGAAAAGGATTTTTTTTTTGCAAAACTTAGATACCTTTGTTTATTTCATAATATTTTTTTATAAAAATAAGTCTTATGAAATTTAAAACTTTTAATGGTGATTAAAAATTTAAAACTCACGCTAATAAAAAACTTAGATTGTAACATTAAATTAAAATTTTAAAAATATTTAGCTAATAATATTTTAAACAATACATTTTCCCTTTTATCCAAGCTAAAATTTTAGAGATGCATTTAATTAAGATATTAGGAACAAAACAAATATAATTCAGCCTTTTACGCTCGTGTGAAAGTAAAATTTCTTGCACGCTACAGTTAAATATTTTTTATATTTGAAAGAAGAAAGGGGATATTTTTCTTAATAGCTGATAAGTTAAAAGTTTCTTATTTTACAGCTTGATTCTTTGTCCGAATTGATTTCAGATGGAAAAATATCCACAGCAAAAAAAAAAATTATTTTAATTAACTAATTTTGTCTTTTCGCTTACTTTTAATAATAAAGAAAGAGGTAGCCTAGTGGTTAGAGCATCGGATTGCAGACCGAAAGACCTGGGTTCGATGCCCGATGCCACCAAATACCCACCCATTACACACGGAGTACGTGCTCGTTAAATCAGTGGGTCCGAAAGTCTTGTGGGCTGAATCACTAGTGCAGGGGACTGAAGAATATTTCCCTTCCTTTCAGCTCCATGCCTAAATTGTGGAGATAGGTGGTGTCGCCATCTATCGTCCCTTCGTGGAATTTCGCCGAGCTAATTCTTACTGTCACCTGTATGGTGCTCATGTCCAAAGCCAATGACAGGCGTACTTCTAGCCCCTTGCCACGATGAATTTTGTGGGCTTCTATCTGACTACGTCAGACAAGTGGCATGAGCAACAACAACAGAAAGTATTAAAAAAAATAGTAACGTAAGGAAAGAATATAAATGCAAGAAAAAAAAAGTGTTGTAAAAATTCATTAAATTAATTTATTTTTCAAGTCAATGAAATTCTACTAGATCAATTTTTTTTTTGAACATTTTCGTTTTATTTACATGCACAAAAAAATTAACATCCCACAAAAATAAATTGTAATTAAAAGAAATCCTAGAAACTAACTTTCATGAATTGAAAAGAAATTCACATAACTCATTTCGTAGTTCAGCCAAATAATTTGAACATTTTTATCTGAATCTATTCGATGAAGGAAATAATTTAAACTTTTAAAAAAGAATTCATGAACATTAATCACTGTTATAGTTTGAATACATTTAATAAAAAACACTTTCTTATAGCAGATTAATCTACTAGTATTTATCGTCATGAGAAATAAATAAGATTCATTTCTTTAGTAAGATTGTAAATAAAAAGCACTTAAAATTTATTTTACTGCAAGTAAGAGTAATACGGTTTTTAAAAATTTCAATCAAAATTAAAACATGGTATTTATTTACTTGTATAATAAAAATACATGAAATTTTGCTTCTGTTTAAACAGGACTATCTATCTGGATGCATTGAAGGCAGCTTCTTCTGGTGGAAGTATTTCACTGTTTTCAAAACTTGTTGCAAAAGGAGAAATCCGAAAAACAGATGCATTTCTGTGGATGACGCTTTTGCCGTTTACATCGTACTTGAACGAAGAATCAGTTGCGGCCACACTGGTAAGTTTTTGAATTGGATAATCCTGTAATGCTTTTTATCTTATTACAACAAACACAATTAGTATTATACAGGTATCGAAAAATGACCAACTTTCACATTTTATTATTTTTAAGAATGTATAGCACATCAATTTAAAAATAAAATACCGTATTTTCCTGTATATAATCCGCGGATTATGTGTTAAAAAAGTTTCAAATTTCGTTGTGCGTATTATCAAGGCCATCTAGAAAGGACCAAGCCGTGACAGCGTTTTGATGACGTTACGAAAGGAGGGAAAGCTTTTCTATGCGCATTCGCTCTTTGAGGAATATAAAGCTTTGAACATTTATTTCTTTTCATGCCATAGGCTAAAATTTCCGCATTTATATTGATTATTTTTTTTAATTCTCACTGAGAATATTTTCTGATGAAAGTTATGCATTAATACGCTAGAATGATGCATAATATTTTCCCGGAAAAAGGGACAAAATCACTCATGAAAGGCTCCTAACAGTATAAGAAAAATCTAAGAAGAAACTGACTCAATATAAAATAATTTCAATCAGATAAAATAAAAAAATAAAAAACATTTACTTGCAAAGAAAATTTGAAAAGTAGAGCATTAGAGGCATATTAATAAAAAAATCATGTGAATTTAGAAACATTTTGCTGGAGTTCCTTTTTCCTTTAAAATGACATTTTTTATGCTGATAGAATCAATGAATCATAACAAAAGAAAGAATTATATAAAAAAAAATGCATGCAAAAATATATACAAATATAGAAATGACAAACAGTTTTTTTTAGACACCATAGTAATATTATATAGTAAAAATAGATTCTAGATTATACGTTAAAAATATTCAATTTTCATTCATTCAATATTCAAAAATTTTAAAATAATTTCAATCCAATAAAATAAAAAAGAAAAATTTATACTTATAAGAAAATAGGAAAAGTAAAGTATTTGAGGCATATTATTACATAAAAAATGCATATGACATGAACAGTTTAGACATCATAATAATTATCTAACAAATATAGGATGTTAAAAATATATATACATTAGTAAATACACTTACCTATAAATAATCAGAAAAAAAAACTTTTCACGGAATATATCATTAATGAGGCAACGTACTGATTAGTTTCAAATTTTGAATCATTTGCATTTGTGATGATATTATTTAAACTATTAACTACATTATTTTTCTGCATATGCATTAAAATTCAATATTATGCTATGGTAACAATATCTAAAAATCAAACAAAAGTTTTGAAATTAAAAAAATAACATTTTACATACTTTGAATGCTAAAATCTTTATGAAAATTATTTAAACGAATAACGTAAATAAATAAATAATTTTTCTTCTATTAATAGTTATATGAACAATTAAACACGTTCATAAAATGTATGTAGTATAAAAAAATTACAAGGATATACATGCATAATGAATAAAATACGAATCGATAATTGAATATTTAAATAAATAAAACAGAAAAATATAAAAAGCAAACATTAATTTAATTGGCCTTAAATTTCTTCATTTTTCGGTTATCCTTCACGGTTAAAATTTCTTCATTGCACTTTTTTGAATAATTATTTAAGCATATGTTCCCAAATGTAACGAATACTTTTTTAAAATATGAAAATGCAGGAATGTTACAATTTACACAAGGTGAATGAAACGAATGCAAGACATTCCACAACTCGTGTAATTCCAGATACGCTTCTGTTATGCTTGTAAAGCAAGATAATTGGCAATCAACTTTAAGAAACTTCGATTCGAATGTTTTCGATATTAACAAATTAAAAATGAAATATTGCGTTGAAATGACTTTCATAACAATATCTGTGGGCCTTTTTAAACCTCCTCTATCCAGAAGTCTCAAATATTTTGTCCCTTCGATATTTTCCGAGTCGAAATTAATCTGCTTATCTAAAACAAATGTATGCTTGCAATCGGAGCATTCGAATTTTATATTATGCACACAATATCCCACTATATACATTAAAGCTTGATACTCTTCTATTGAAATATCATCTGGTTTATTTCTAATGTTTAATATTTCGTTGAAATCTGTAATATCTACTTTAACATAAAATATCTCACCTGAATGATTTGAAATTAAATTTTTTAGTGAGATAGTACCATATTTATCTGAGTGCAAAGTTAACACACTTTTAATGCGCAACTTTTTTTCAGCTTGCAAAATTTCCTGCACAGTGACATGATAATTTGCTCCAGACATTTGTCTGTATTGCCCAAAAATCTGGCTTCTAAATCATCAGTTTGGAACTTTCCAGTTAAAACATATTTGAAATTCTGCTCCGTCAAAAGATACTTTATTAGTTCTGGGATGTGGTATTTACCGTATGCCTCAAAGCAAAAAATGTTTCCTCGCTTAAACAACCTTCTCGTTTATTTTGTTTTAAATTTTTTCAGAAGTCCAGCCACTGAACAAATTTTGAAAAAAAAAGTGAATCTATCATCATCCATTGATGAAAAAGGAACACTGATTTTCAATTTAAGATTTTGACCCTTAGTTGGACTTTTAATATTCATTATTTGCCAGAAATCTAAAATATGTTTGATGAATATTGCAGTGTCCCTAAACATTTCTGGGTAGCCTAATTTATCTTTTAATATATTAAGTGCAGTCACATTGCTTTCTTCAAAAATTTTTAAAACTAATTTAACATTTTGTTTCTCAAAATTTGTTGGTTTTAAAGCTTTTAAACATAATTTAGGAGCTAATTTAACAATAATGTTCATTTCTTCGTTGTAAATTTTAACTAATGATGAAAAAGATACTTTTCGGATTTGAGAAAATTCTGAAGGATCAGGATACATTAAAGAAGAATCAGCATCTTTCTGATTTAACCAATTATTTCGTATAGATTTGATAAGATGTACTGAATCAAAAATAAGATGTAATTTTTTTGCATTATTAGCTGGATTCTGAATAACACTCTTTTATGGTACCATTACACAATTTAGAAAAACAATTTCTATTTACTCTGTTATTATCACTTACAATGCAAACAACTGAAAAACCTACCTTTTCCATTAGTGACAAAATTTCTAAAGTCATAGAATGCAAGTCTTCAGCATTCATGTTCTTTACAGGATTCAATGATACTATTTCTTTATTTTTACTCAATAAAGAAGAGTATAGAAAACATTGAATCGTAGTAGCTGCTTCTCCTTTCTCAGTAAATCCAATTATTTTATTACATTTATATGTAATCGCTGATTTGATGAAAATTTCATCAATTTGTAATATTACCTGTTTCTCGTGGTCTTTCAGTTCTTTACACCTACCTCGTAGATAATTTTCATTAGCCAGAGTTGACAAACCTGGAGTAACATTTAATCCAGATGCAACTCTCTGTAATTGTCTCACACTTGGAAGAATTATATTCCCCTTATCTCTTAAATAGGAATAACATGTGGTAGATTTAATGTACATGCAGAAAGAAAAAAACCATTAAATTACTGCTATACTTACGGCTATGTTTATTCAAATTTAATAATTTCATTTGCTCTAAAATAAAATTTGCTGCCTTGAAATTTTCAGCATTACAGTTTTCAATATACTTTTTCCATGATTGAATAGCCATAACATGATGAGGAACAGAATTAATGGAAGAGATTTCTTCAAAGACATTTACTGTATTAAGAATATTTAACAATTCGCTAAAATATGTTAACCTAGGTGGATTATTAAGAATTTTTCCAACACAGAAGGTATATTTAATTCACGATTATTATTAAATATAACAATAGAGAGATCTGTATTTATTTTCAGGGATTTTAAAATGGAAGGACAATTTTCGCAATTCATAAAAAGAAATGTTATGCAACTTTCACAATCATGTTTTAGAACATTATTTTTAGATATGAAATCAGATATGGGATTTTCTCGCATTAGCAGATTTTCTTTTAATCATTCAAAACTGGTAATTTCGTCTTTCTTAATGAAATTTGTAAACAGTTGTTCGTCTAATTGTTTCATTTTTTCCTTTCGTTGAATTGTCACCGAGCGTTCTTTAATTTTTTCATTTAAGTAGGATGGACAACCAGGGAAAATGCAAGGATATGCATTCTCTGATAATTTTGGATACACTCTAGGTATTTCTACAACAATACCAGTCTTGTCTGTAATTTTAACTTTTCTCACAATGAAAGATCCAGGGAAATGTTTAATGCACACTACACTATTGTTAGTATTTTTAAAATCCCTAGGAATTTTCCTTTTCCAAGTTTGTAACAACTGTTCATCTTTTGGGAAACGAAACACAGAAACGTACGGTTGCCCCGGTTTATTAGAGGAACAATTTGGTATGCAACAGTAACGAGGCATTATTATGAAATGTGTACAGCTTTAGTTTAATTAATAATATTTTTCAGTTAATTAAGATTTGACAGAATAAACAAAACACTAAGTTTACATTTAAGCACTAATTTCTTTTATAAAACAAAGTATCTTTTTTTTTTCAAATAATCAAGGATGTTGGCATATATGCGTCAGTTTATTATATCGTGTTCTCAAGACTCAAAAGAATAAAAATTCAATGACAAGAATAATACAAATATCGTACTTTTTTCTTTTTTGCTTAATAAAGAAATCCTGATTAATTATTTTTGCAGAAAATCCAGTCAATTTATCCTGAGTAATGAATATAATTACACCTGGAATAACCTATCAACTTTGTCAGCATACAAGATGGAAGTGGGAATGTTACTAAAACTAAAATTAGATGGTCGCTGGCGCCGGCGCCGCGAGGCGCCTATTCCCAGAAGGAAGGGAGGAAAAGAAAAACCATATGTCGGAAGGATGTCAAATACCGAAAACTCACCTGGATGGTGAGGGATGAACGTGCTCCCGAGCACAACTCTCTAACGAAACAGAACGCCGGCGCGGCGGAGGGGGAGAAACGCAGGAAGGAAAACGGGACGGCCAGAGGCAGTTAATCAAGACGGTGACAGTTCACCAAATGAACCCAAAAGGAATGATGCGTTGTAACGAGACTGCTTATGTTGTTAAGAGTGTGAAAAGAGTGTAATTGTCGTGTTATGGGGGGCAAGTGGGAATGTAATCGTTTCTCCCGCGCCAAATTCGTCCCTCCTTTAGTCACGTGACCGGTTTCAGGTCAGTCCAGTGTCAGGGCTTACTCTCTTCTAGATAGCTTTGGTATTATACGCCACCGCGGATTATTTGAGAAAAAACATTCTAGATCAGAAAAGCTAACAATAAAGTTTTGAAAGAAATGCCGTTTATGTTTTATAAAATAAATAATACATGGCGCTTTCATGACTCGGCTGATGTAATTCAACCATAACTAGTTTTTGTCCAATTACATTCAAGAACGAATTCGGTTCCTCGGAAGGAAAAAACAGTTACTAGTCGCTGGCGCCATTTCCAATTTTCTCTTGAATAGAGCTATTACGTCTTTTGAAAGTTTTCATCATGTTGAAGCGAAAGCGTGTAAATTACACAGCAAACTTCAAGTTAAAAGCTATAGAAAAGGCTACGGAAGTCAGGAAGCTGCAAGGCTTTTCAACGTTGACGAATCGAATATCCGTTTGCGGAGAAAAAACAAGACCCAACTTCAAAAATTGTGATCGACGTTAAAGAGCCAAACATCGTGGAAAACCCCACAGGCTAGAATTAGAGGAATAAATAAATAAATGGATTTTAAAAGAAAGAGACAATGGGAAAGCAGTATCGATCTTAATTTTTTTTGCTGTTAACTTGCTAAATTAAAAAAAAGAGATTTTTTCCGCGTGCAAAATGTTTTGTTTAACAACTCAAAACATAGATGGCAGTAGCAAAGAATATTTTTGTTTTATTGAGATTATCGTAAAAAATATTATCATACATGTTTAAAAAGACGTTTCATAATAAATTTTGTTTTCTGTACAATTTCTTCTGTTTTCAATTATATTGTGTATTTTTTATCTTATGTGACACTCATTATCGGCAGTTTATATTTAGGATTATTCGCCGTAAAAACTGCTGCGGATTATACGGCGCTGCGGATTATACAATGTTTTTTTTTACTCGGAAAAAAAGGCTTTGCGGATAATACGCCGCTGCGGATTATATACAGGAAAATACGGTACTTTGTAAAAAATGTAGCTATCATCATCAATCACATTTCAAGAAAAGTATAGCAATTTTTATAGTTCCTATGATATTTATTACCCAAGACTAGCTTCATGAGTAGCTATGTAAGTATAATAAACAATTCGATTTAAGGTGAGCTAATTTTGTCGGGAAAATAAGAATAAATATTCTATTTTATGAATACCTTAAAAAACGAAGAACACCTAAAGAATTAATAGTATGAAAGCACATTAAAAATGTTTTATAATACTATTGTAAGGTGTTAGGTGTTAAAATCTAAACCAAATATGGTAGATTCGGGGTGGGTTTTAATGAAGCCTTTTTTAGAGTAAGAATTATTTATTATTTTAGGATAGGCTACACAGGCTACAAATATCATTAAAAAAAATTAACGACAAACGACTTGGGCGATTTTTGTAGCTATCATATTTCTTCTACACTTGGCCCATACTGAAGTTAGTTGGTCACTAGAGAAACACTTTTGCTGCTTGGGATAGCCAGTTAAGAGTTTATATACGATAAGAACGATTACACTGTTTATTTATTTAAATAAAAACAATACGAAATTTCTTAGTTTTCAATGTATTTTGAATGTTATTATGACAAAATCTCTATTTACCAACGAATATCCAAATATTGCGAAAGTAAGCCCTTAAGAAAAATTGTATATTTGTATTGAACTGGAAATAACTTTCTGAATAAGAGCTTAAAATCCTGCTAATAGGAAAAAAAGCTTGTCAATAGCACAGTCACCAGAGATTTTAAGAAAAAGAAAGTTTGTGTTAGGTTTGCTTCACAATCGTAATTAAAATATGATCCAAAGCACAAAATGTAAATGTAATCGAAAACATTTCTTCAAAAACATGCTTCCAAATTTTTTTATGAAAAGTTCAAATTATAAAATATGAATATACTTCCATGAGTTTGTATAATACAGCAAAATGCTCATAAATTATCATAAACTAAATCGTTTAAGTGCTCCATGAAAATATCCCCTATATATGTGTGTGTGTGCGTGCGTGTATTTTAACATTAATTTACATTTTCTTATGTCTTACAGGTTAACTGGGAATCCAGGTTCATATAATAACTTTGCACGTATTTATAAATAAAAACATTATTTCTTGAAAGAGCATTTTATAGTAATTAGTACATAGATGTAAAGAATTAAAATATTCCTTCCAAATAATTAGCATTTAAATAAAAAAAAAATAGTCATTTATCCTAACTAAAAATTATTTAATTAGTAGTCCATGTTTAAAGTTAAAATATTAATATATTAGGCTGTGTGTGTATGCTATTGTTATTGTCATGAGGCCTTTCTGAAAAGTATCATAAAACTTCCATTATCGTTTACTTATACAAAAACAAAAAGATAGGTCATTGAAAAAGTAATCTATTAATCCCAATTTATCCCACACATTTACAATGATTTGCTTTTTCTTTCAAAAATAACAGACTTCTTTCGTTTTTTTTTATCGACAGCCCTTATTGAAAAAAGATACTGCAATTAGACAAGGTTTACTTGGTGTTTCTGCCATGACGTATAAATATTGCTCAACTCGCAATGACTGCGAAAATTCAAATGCTGTGAAATCAGTATCATCCAGTTTGAAACAGTTTCTTGGTGACAAATGTCAAACAACAAATAAAGAAGAGGAAGCTAAGGTAAGATATATTTTTAAATTCAGTATTAAATATCTTGCAAAATGACTTTAACTTTTCAAAAACTTCATTGTTTAATTTAGTACTTAGAATAGCAGAGCTAACATGTTCAAGAACTTGACATCTAGTTCCTTATAAAATCATGGATTTTTCAAGTTATTTCAGAGATTCAAATCAAAAAAGGAATTTTTTTTATCATTAACAACGTAATAAATAATCATTAACAATTTATCTGTTTTAAAAAGAAATTCTAAGATTCAATGAAAGAGGAAAATGCGATAACAAATGAATGCAAAAAAAAAAACATAATGTTGAAAGTTCATTGAACAAAAATTCTTATTGCAACTTATCTGGTGCTTGATCTATACTTAATTTTATTTATATTGACATAAATCCTTTTAATATAATTATTCAATGAAATAGCCATTGAAAAAAAAACTACTAGACTACACCAAAACAAATCTAAGATTGGTTGAATGAAAGTTTATTAACATCGCACCTCGTAACTACACGAAGACTCTTGGCAATGGCTGTCATAATTTTGAATCAAGGTCAAGTGGCAATGAACTTCTGCAGCAAACCAATGGGAAGTCTTTGGCCTTGACTGATTTAACGTGTATCAACCCTTCAACATGGTGGATCTTCTGTGGTACCAGGACTACAATTCTTCAACGAGTATATGTACGTATATACAAAGTTGAATCACATTATTATAGTCATCTACTAACTTAAACATAAACAATTCACAATCAATGAATGAATGACATGTGGCAAGCTGCGTTAGCCGCCATGATGAGTATAAAAGGTGACAACATAGTCTATCTTAGAATACTTGTATATCCCTCATTATTGTGATGGGTAAAACCATCTATGCATCTTACTTTTTTTTCCTTTCAAATTGTGCCATGGTTTGGAAATTACCATTGCAGAACCTAGTACATTTCCCAGGAACTGGTATCACTTTTTTTAGTGTGGCACCCTATAATTGGATACCAATTCCCAAAATGTAATTTTGACACCCAGTTTCCTTCCCAGATAGAGGCACTTGATATCTGTCGATGAGAAATTGTGCTAGAAATTTAATTTTACCTAGAGCACCCAAGCCAAATAGGCACTCTAGAAATCTTTAACATGCTGAACGCTGTCGGTTTTTCGCATCATAAAAATCCTCCGACTTGGGCCGGGGTCGAACCCACACACTTGGGCGTACAAGGCCAGCTCATAACCAACTACACCACCAGCGATATATTTTACTTGTAAAAGCGAATGATCATTGACTTTTGCACCTAGGGTGGCAGTATTTCGAAAACTATACAGTTTGTGAATTGTTAGTGTGGTGCTGTGATGAAAGAGTACTATGACAAGAGAAAGGCATCATTGAAAATAAATGGTGGGAAAACAGCTGTGCATGACATGTGGAATGTGGTAACGATGGTGTGTGAAGACGTACTAGCATGATACAGTTGAAAAGCTAACGTGTTAAACCAACTAGGCGACTTCCAAACGTGTGTCTAAGAAGACAGTACAACGAACCCTGTTACATATGGAGTTAAAAAATAGACAGGAAGTCCCTGAATCAATCACTTCCAAAAAACAAAAACTCTGCAAACCATTGCTGGGGAGCACAGCAGGGTTGTGGCAATGTTTTATTACGACGAATGTCTCCATGGAATTAGCTGGATCTGTCGTATCTATGAGAGGACTCTGAATGGACTGGGCTATGTATCCGCTGTTGCTGATTATGTTTCATGTCATGTCGTGAAATTTAATTCTTTGTGTACTGCTTGTTGAGATTGACTGTTTTATTCAAGTCGCTCTTTGAAGCAACACTTGGGTTATTCACAACAAGTCTCATAATTTTAAACTATGGTTCAGCGATGAAGATGACACCTGAGTTAGCATCCCCTTTCCTAACTTGCACACCATGCGAACACAAGGACTTTTAACCTTGATAGATTCAACAAGTATCGGCCCCTTCACAATGCGGATTTGCATTTTCTTCTAGGAAAACGTCAATACATTTCTTACATTTTAAGCAGAATATTCGTTTTTAGGAAGTTAAAAGTAGATTTAAGGCAATTCACTTGTTCAATATAAATACGTAGTTTTTGAATTTCTTTTTCACAGAACAATTTCATGTCACATTTTTGTTTTTCATATCAATAAATAAAAATATAAATAACCAATAAATACTCTTTTAGATTATGACAGCTCTCAAAGCGTTTGGAAATCTGGGATACGTTGGAGAGAGTGCTGAGAGTATCTTTGAATGCGCGAACTTCAATAGTAACCAGATGACCGTACGAATAGCAGCCATTGAAGCATTCAGACGAACTCCTTGTTCAGAAAAAGTAAATCAAAATATTTGTACAGCATTCTTTTTAAATATATATATATATAATTCTAAAGATACAAATATATTATTCAATGCAAATACTTAAGCTTCAAAATTCCAGTATATAAACTTTTTTTTTATCATATAAAGCTCAAGATTTCATTGTTTATTAAATCATTTTTGTCATTTAAAACTAGAAAAAAAAATCAAAATATTAATGATTTTTAAACCCTATCCAAAATCAAAATGTTAACAAGAAATAGTTTTTATGAATTGTGTATTCTGATAAATGAGTGAGTGTTTATTAACGTCACACTTGAAGCAACACAAGGCTATTGGTGAGAGACCTTGAAATTTTGAGCTGTGGTCAAACGATGAGGTCGACACCTGAGCTGGCACCCCCTTTCCAAACTACCACATCATGCAAACGGGAGGACTTTGAACTACGACAGATTAAACGGGCATCAGCCCCTATACATGAAGGATCTTTAATGGCACTGGCTTTTAATTCATGACCATAATCACTAAGGTACAATGGCCACATACTTTTCTAAAAACAATATAGTGATGATCTATTAATTAAATACCACAAATAGGTAATGAGTTATTTTATGTGACTAAAAATTTTGAACCATTTATAATTTTATACTTTTTAATTCGATCATTTAGAAAGGTAATCTTACAGTTATCTCACTTTAAAGAAATACATACATCAAGTATTTAATTACCGCGTATCAAGTAGTTACTTAATATAAATGAGAGACTGGCTGTTTTTGATAACACTTGTTATGCTTAACCCTCCAAGCGGTCTGCACGTAAAATTCCGCCATTCCACAGAGATGCTTTTTCTGCCTTCGAGCAAGATTCCCAAAAGCGGCCAAGCCGTATTCTTAAAAATACAGCTCAACCGCTTTTGAGAACCCCTCCTGAAAGCAAAAAAATATGTGCGGTGCATTTTTGAAGCATCTCCAGAATGGCAAAACTTTAAGTGCGGACCGCTTAGAGGGTTAAAGACGCATTCAATTCATAAAGCAAACATCAGGGTGTGAACTCCATTATTTTTTTCTCTTAATTTAATTCTACTTAAATTTGGAGAAAAAGAAACTAAATTCATAGCGGCAAAGGGCTAAATGTACGCCTGTTATTAACAGCTTTGAGCACCATACAGGTGACAATACGATTTGGTAATTTACATATTAGAATGTAATTGATTCAATATAATTATTCTAAAGTTAATGGTTGAAGTCACAGAGAGCTGAAACAGATGTTACACAACCCTAAGAACTTTTCATTCATACGTATAGCTTTCACCGTAACATTCAGATAATTTTTTTCCCAATTTAAGAATTTTTTTCAAAAAAAAAAAAAAAAATGAGAAATAGCATCTAAAGTTCTCACATTTCTCAAGACACTTCGATCAAATGTGTAATGGAAATAAAATGTTTATGTGCACATTGTAATTTCATTACATCAAAATATCTTGAGATTTTGGACTATGGTCTTTTTTATCCTGTTTACTCAAATTTTTTTCGCATTCTAGAACGGATGGAAAATTAAAAAAAAATTATATTATGCGGGAAATTTGACAGCTTGTGTTTGTTGTATACTTCAGGGCTTATCTTCATCTCTCATCAAATATGTAGACATTTAAAGATAATGTGCTCTAATATTCATTAGAAAGTGAATGGCTATCGATAAAAATTTATATTCTTAATTTATCATGTTAAGAAATGTGTACCTATTTGTTTAAGAGATTTATGTAGTATAACGTTATTTTATCTATTACTTATTTCAGATTGTTTCACAACTTCTTGATATCTATAAAAACAAAAATGAAGAAGATGAACTCAGGATTGCTTCGTTGATAGCACTATCAAAATGCGCTAGCAAAGAAATAATAAGGCATGTTTTAGAAACTTATTCGTCAGAAAGTAGTCAACAAGGTATGAGTTTGTGGTATATCTTATCTAAATTATTGATCATAGGCCTGAGAAATTTATTTATTAATTAGCTATTCATATTAAAATCTAACATGATTAAGCAATATAGCATTTATACGAGTATATGAACTAAGTGCTTCAGATACAATCTTAAAATAATCCTTAGGGAAATAATAAAGCCATTGTTGCTGTACTAAAATAAATTATGTAAAAGAAATTTATAAAAGAAATACTTCTTTTAAAAAAGCACCTACAAAAATATTTATTGCCGGTGATCTTTGTTTTATCATGTTTTTCACTGTAAATATAAAGAGTATATTTAATAATTGCTCTCTGAAAATTGACAATACAGCACAAACAACACACAACAACATCACCAAACATTTTCGAATTTCAAAGAAAGAAAAGAGAAAGAGTTTTCTAGATGCAATGAAATTTGGTATTTTGTAATGTAAATCATTTTTAATATCCAACTCTATTCAGAAAAAAAACTATTAAAAGCATTTTAAATACAAAATGCGACTTATTTTTTTTAAGAAAATCAAGTAATTAACACAAAAGTAAACGAACACTTTAAAAAAAACCTCTTCAAAACAGGCAAAAAGGGAATGTTTCAATATTTTAGTTTTTAACTGAGTTCTTAATTCCCCATTAAGCATTCACAACAGCTGTTAAATGTTTGAGTATATAGTTTTTCAGTAATTTATCCATCAGTCTTTTACCACTTTTTGGTAATCGAAGTTTTGGGATTCGTTTTCAGTTAATATACCGAGTTGTTGCAGTCAATTCTCTCCAAATGTATTGAATTTTATTTGAATTCGGTGTTTGAAGTGGTGCTTTTTTTTTTGTGTGAATTTTCAAACAATTAGATACACCAGAGGAGACGGAACAAGACCGTGTGTGGTGCTTGATTTTAAAAATGTTGTTTCTGACACCTAAATTTTGGGCTGATAATTTTAAAATATTTAAATAAAGAACATGATTCTTTACGCCATCAGTATATCAAAATTACTTAATCTGAATGATGACATTATAATATTATAGTGAGAACCACAGGATGCTTTTAAGACAGTTATTTATTAAGTTTGCTTAGGCTAGGTGATACTTCCCGTTCTACATGGGAAATAATGGCGTCCTCTTATTGAATTACATAATATAAACAAATAGATTTAATACATGTGGCGCCATCTATTAAGAAGTAACAACTAATATCTAACAGACTCACATAAGGACATCTTCAAACCATATTTAATTTTGTTTACATTTTTCACAATATTCCTCGGTTTTCTTCGCGAGTGTTCTACTAAACGTTCATCCCAAAACTGAAACTTTAATTTACTGTTATCTGCAAACAGCATGTGATTTCAATGAGATACTGATCTATCTATACCATTGACTGTGAAAAGGAAAATATTGAAGCACTTTTTCTTCAACTCACAAATATTTTTTCTCTCGGAAAAACAACCATATTAACTAGATAATATTAGTTTTCTTTGAACACTTTCATGTGAAATTGAAGAGTTGTTGTTGTTGAAGATTATTCCAAGTGAATGACTGTCTCAATCGAGACTCACGAAATCCATCGGGGCAAGGGGTTAGTTGCACGCCTGTCGTTAGCCATAGCAAAAAGCACCATGAATGTGACAGTACGTTTTGACTTAGTTCCACCCTCAATTTTGAAAAACATCCTGAGGGGAGGGGCGCCCACCTCTCCTCTCCTCTCCTTCCATTAACCTTACGAGAGGACTTGCAGCTTGGCGAATATTTTAAAGTGCCCCTTGATGCGAAGGCACTATACATTTACAAACACCTATGCCTCCTCTAGGATTCGAACCCTGGCCCTACAGCACAGCGTCCCTAACCACTATACCGGATGGGGGTAATGGAAGATTGAAGAGTAAAATTGTTGATTAAATTCTTTTGAAATGTTTACAATGCTGAAATGATGGTTCTCCAACTTTTCTAATAATAAATATCTTATGTTTTGTCTCTTTTTTGGATGGTAATCTCTTGTTTTAGATTGAATTTTTTACGGCATTTTATCATCCAGTAAAGGCTTGAATAGGATAAACGTAACGATTTGGGGCACCTTTCGATGTAATTTATCAATTTTATAATGAAAAATATACACTTTTCGAATTTCGTCCATCGTTTCTTTACAATTACAGGACCTTTCTAATATTAAAAGGAATATTCTTGCGAAATAAGCTATAAAATGTCAACCAAATGAAAATTTAAACTCTATGATAATGCAAAAATAATAAAGTGGTAAATTATGTGTTGTTAAAGTGCTGAATGTATTAGACTGTTTTGATTGATATCACTTTTGTAAATTCTAGACTGACAGTAATAGACAACTCTTTATCGTTCTCTATCGTAAATTTTTACAATAAGTAATGCATTATTTTAAAAATAAATTATATTGTTTTATTATTTATAATCAAATGTGATACAAAAAAGGTTATTTCTTTCGCTTTCTTAAATTTCAGTTGTAAAAAGTCTGTTTTACAAGTTTCTGATTCCTTTTGGGACTACCATACATGTTCATTATAATATAGTATATAAACTAGACGATATATTTGAAAATGAAACGTAGTTTTTTTAAACTTTAACCCATATTTCTAGTCAAAGTGTTTACCTGGAGCTTTCTGAAGAACTTACAATCTTCATCCGATCCTGTAAAAAGTGCTATAACAGAATCTGTGTGGTTAGAAGAAATTGAAGCTCCTGATTCGACAGACTTAACGAAGTTTTCAAGGAACTTTCAATTATCTCTATTTTCTGAATTTTTAAACATTGGAGATGAATTCGAAGGAAACCTAATTTATTCTAAAAATTCGTTTTTGCCACGGTCGTCAAGCATTGGCGTCAAATCAAATATTTTTGGAAATCAGCTTGATTTATTTCAGGTAAGGCTTATATTCAATAATCATTTGCCAAGTAAATTAAATGTTATAATATTTAATTTGTTTACACAATTTTTCTACAAACTTTACAGCAGACTAATTAAATGTATGAGTATAATCATTGACTGAGTAAAAATAAATCAATTCGCATAATGTATTTGCAAGCCATTTAACTTGTATGAAATGTGATACCCAGGTTGTATTTTAATCAGTGGCGCACCCCTCCCCCCAAAACCCTTGATTTATTTTCCCGATTGATTATAATTCTAAGTATATAGTACGTAAAATTTAATGAAGTATTTGTTGTTAATGATTAATTTTATTAATTAATGCCAATTATTTATTCAATAATTACTTTTTTACTGTAAAATGAGCATGATACAAGAATGGTGAACTTTCGACCCCGGACCTCCCCCCACCCCTTGAAAAATTTCTGTGTGTGCTACTGATTTTAATGCATTACTTAAAACGTAGATTCTTATTTTTTTTATAATTTCACTTACAAAACACGTCTTATAAGATCTCTTATTTGAATTACATTTTATTATGACATCGTAAGAAATGAAAAATTGTTACAACTGGATAAAATGTAGAATTATTTATATCATTCTCATTTTTTTGTTAAAGCACTCAGCCTTTTAAAATGTCTGTAGGCAAATATAAAATACAATGAATCAAAATGTTTAAAAGACTAAATAAATAAATTTATGAGTTTTTTTTAATAATTATTTTTTTAAAAATCTGAATCTATTAGCAGTTTAAGAATAAATGAAAAATATTAGTTTTATATACATAAATACCGAGCCTGAAAAAATAAAACATTGTGACAAAAGTGTGTTAATAAATCAAAGCATAAAAAGTGAGAATTTTACCCGAGTTTTAAATTTCAGGAGTAGTATTATTCTGTTTCTTTTTTTTATTTAATTTCAAAGATTAATTTTTAAATATTTGCTTCATATTTGCGGGAAACGTATGAATATACATAACTAATTCGTGATTTTATAACAGTTTATTGTCATTCAATTTATGAATTAATTTGCGATACAATTATTCAGATACCTTTGTAATTAAAATAATTATACGAGTATGTTTATACTAAGTTAAAATTAACAACAAAAAAAAAAAATTGCTTCAGAGATCACATGCACCATCTCATGTGTTTATATTGACCATTTTTTAAAGTGACAGCCTCTCTTAATCTGTCAACTTCAAGAACAATATTTTTCTTATTTTGGTTAGATTGGATCTAGAGTTGAAGATTTGGAAGCTTTACTGGAGAAATTATTTGGACCCCATGGCTTGATGCCAAATCTCGACATTGATGACATTCTGAATTTGATCCCTGTAACTCGAGGTAAACGGACAAAGAGATCCTCTGAGTATAAATCGAAAATAGAGGCTTTAAGTGAAAGGGTAGGTAAAAGTAAAAAGTTATTCATAACAAAATAAAAAATTTATGATGGATATCATTTTTGTAGGATTAAATACGGGATTTAGGTAGATTTTAGGTCATGACCTTAATGAATTCCAATTAATTTGTTGGGACCCTTTGTATTATACGTTTTATTCTGAATTTTGTTTTATATATGTAAGAATGTAATTCCAATTTACTGCTATGCTTTCATACTACTTGTATATACTCTATAATGTGAATATGTGTTGGACATTTACTTTTGGTCCCAAAATATAATAAAATATTGATCCTGATTCACTGGATCTAGGTCATATGTATTATTGGATGTCAGGATTAAACAAGTGAACTTATAAAATAAGTCAAAGCATGTAGCTAAACATTTCGTATAAAAAACGTATTTTGAAATAAGATAAAGAAAACTGATAAAAAATTCCAGAAGGGAAAATTTGAATTAGTACATTATATGTATGATACGCGCGTATTAGATAAAAAAATATACTTGAGCTCCTAAAACAGCTTTTGTTTGTATTCATTAATTCAGTGCTTCTCAAAGTTGCAATACTCGCGACCCAATATTGAATCATTATTTTCATCGCGCCCCCCCCCCATACAATAACAATGTACTGAATTCAATAATACTATACTTTGACGCTAAAACTACGATACGACTTGAACCTCTTAAGCACCACCCGTGTATATAAACGTCTCGCTAAGCCAAAACCATTATTTCTCCAGACGTATATATACGTCTTTCCAAAGTACGATTTTTTCTGTGCACTGTTATCCGTAAAATTATTCCAAGACTTTGGAATGCAATAAAAAAACCTTGACAATGTTTGCGAAGGATTTACTTATTCCAGATTATTTTTGCTCCTTTATTTCTCCCCCAATGCATCACATACGCATGCCTACGTGGAAAACGGTTGGCATTGGGAAGCGAATCGCGAAACTTATAATCGGCAGTCAAGGTTTAATTATAAACCGTAAAAAAATTATCAAGTGTTAATTTTTGTTATAAATTATATATATGACAAACCCATGGGTCATTGGTAATTAATAAGCTTGTTTTTAACTTAAAATTGTTAAATTAATTATAAAATATATTGTGCATCACGCTGATATATTTATAAGTGTATTGTGTATCAGTGTAAATGTGCATTTCATTTTTTATCATGTCAGAATGTACTTTGTTTGTTTACTTTCGGTAAATTAATAATTTTTAAAAATAATCTTTTGTTCTCGACTTTTCAATAGGCTCGCGCCCCCCTTGTAGAGTTGTCACGCCCCCCAAGGGGGGCGCGCCCCACAGTTTGAGAAACACTGCATTAATTACGTTATTATTTAAATGGCTGCCTAGATCAAGAGTCGTTTTGACTAATGGAAACTAGATTAATCAGTTTTTACAGTTGGAATATTTTTACATTTGCTTTCAAAACACAATTGTGAATATTTTAAGTTGATGGTAAATAATGTTTCATTCATAAAATGGAAATGAAATATTTAAATGACAATAGTTAAAATTTACTGGAGATTTTTAGTATCTTCCTCTATTTGCATTTAATTAACAAGTGTTGTACTATTAGTTTAAATTCTTCAGATGAAATAGTAATTTGTTAAAGTACCCTTTAAGTTTTGATTCACAGATTTAATTTTAAAAACAATAATTTTACATTGATGTTATTAGCCATAATTATAACCACGAGTGTGCAAAAATTATGAATATAAACAGCAAACAACTTTTTTTGCAATCAAAAACAGCTTTAAAAAAGATGTTTTTCTTTAATCTAAAAACTTAAGTTTGCATTTGCAACTAGCTTTATTTTCTAGCTATATGAAGAGATATAAATTTGTTTCAATGATTACCTTTACATTTCAAGCACATTGTCAGAAAAATAGACTTAGAAAATTGAGCAAAATAATGTGTTAATGTACAGTTATTGAATAAATTATGAACAACTACATATCTATCTTTGAGATCGATTACGGTTGGGTATCATCTGGTTACGATTAGTGATATAATTCATGGTGATTGGGGATTAAATTCAATTTTTTTTAGAAAATGTGTTTTCCCGATAAAATTCATTTTTAATGACGTACCATGATTTGAGAAAGACTGTTTAAAAACACCTCTATTTATGTATACATATGCGTAAATACGTATTCCAATTTATACTTTATTAATGTTCTGACACGTTTTGAATATTGATTAGTCAGGTTCTGCATATTATCCGTTCTTAGAAAATTTTCAGTTTTATTATTATTATTATTATTTTTACAAATATATGCTTTAAAAAAATCTTTGCAACAATATTCATCATAAGATTTCTTTTCATCTGTTATTTTCGTCAATAACTAAACAATTGATTGATAGGAGCTCTAATTAACTTATAATGCATTAAAAAAATGGAGTTTTCTTATGCATATAATTTTATGTTTTTATATAAAATATAAATTATGTAAACGCATTCTATACGAAAATAAGCGATTCAAAGTGTATGTTTCCGATTGATTGACTGATTGCTAACCTAGCTATATGCCGAGGGACCTTGTAGCTTTGAATCGTAGTCAAATGACAAGAAATATATTTAAACTTTCCAAATTTCCTCACAACATGAACGTGAAGATTTGAGTTTCAACACATGAAAAATTAATTAACCTCTCCACACAGGCGTGTCCTTAGTGCCACCAGGACTCTAATTCAAGACTCAAATGGAATAACTTCGGCCACAATCTATTAACCACGTCCTATTTTTTGCTTTGAATTTACATATATATCTAAGAATTCTTTGATCATCTTCTGGATTTATTTTATATATTTTTAGATTTAAATTACTTATTCTAACTGTTAGGGAGATTCTTGAAAATTAATATATCTGTTTCATGTTGTTTCTTTCTGTTTTTGTCAGTTGGGCTACAGTAGAGGAAAGATACCTCACGGCTCTGCATATTTCCGGGTACTTGGACATGAACTGGCTTGGGTTAATTTACACAAGGATATGTTCAAGAAATTTGGTGATGTTAGCCTTGATGACATACTCAAAGAGGTAAATACATAATCATTTTTGAAAAAATAGTATTGTATTATACTAGTTTCTCCAAATATTATTAGAATTAAAAAAAATTAAACTATTTAGGTTAGAAACGGTTTAGAAAACTAATAATTTTGATAGATTTTAATACACGTCAAGACTTTTAGTTGATGGTGTAATAGGTCTATAGGTCTTCCCTCTCAGAGTGATCGTCAACTTATTCAGTTACACTCTGAGAAGAATGTGCGTTGTGTATTGTAAAAGCATTATTTATAAAAACATAGATCTAGTATCTTATTAAATAAGTCTTGAAAATTAAATTTATCGGTATGTTATTCTTAAATTTCAGATAACAAGTACTAAAGTAATCGATGTGGCGAAAAATTTGCTGTTCTTAGATGTTACAGCTTTGTTTCCTAGTGTTACCGGAAGAGCTTTGAAATTAGCAGGCAATGGTAGTTTAACATTGGGCTTCAAATCTGATGGAAAAATTGAATTAGAGAAACCAAATTTTCCCAATGCTAAAATTCTTGTGGAAGGAATAGCTCAACCCAGGTAAATCACCATTAAATATGATTTTTTTACTTCTCATATTTTATAATATCAGAAGCAATTCAAAATATTTCTAATATCTCTGTTGTAAATTGTAATTTCAAATTATTAGAAATTTATCTGCATATTCGATGATTATATAAATCATAAGAATGCCTTCTATGTTTCATTGTACATTAATTCCATCAATTTTATATTTGATGTTTACTTATGGAGTTTGAACACACATTGTGGATAAGAAATGTGTTTTAAATTATAACTGACAAAAAATATTCCAAAGAGGATCATATTTCTTTTTCATTAAAAATAATCCTCAGACAGATTCAACTATGATTTCCATATTAGTACATAAATAACTAAATGCAAAACATGTTTTCTAAAAAAAAAATACTTGCAGTTTCTGTAGATAAGACATACCACATAGTCAAAATATCATGAATAAAAATAAAGACACTTGCTTCCCCTTTCATTTTTTTTTTTATTTTGATTTTAAGGATATATTAGTAGAAACTCTTAACTGTACCATGAGAGCTATTTCGACTAGTCATTGTTACATATACCCCTCTTCCATCATTTTGCAAGTAATCTAACACATTTTTAACCTAACTGTGATGCGTTCTTTACATCTTAGGGTGATGCCATTACTTGAATTCGAATAACAGTCAGAGATGGAAAAAATACAGACATTTATATTACAGGAAATAAGTATTTACAGTTGAAATTTACGTAGTAATGCGGGTAAATGAAAATTACACCTTTGAAGGTGCTGTGGATTGGTGTGGACAAAGACCTTGCATCCGTCCGGTGCGCTCCCTGTTTACAGAACGTTCTGGTACGGGGTTCTAAAGTTTCAGTTGGGGTAGAAAGGCGAAAAAGTATGGAGCGCACAGTCACAGTTTGACAGAATTTTGACTGAATTTTTGTTTTGGAACATGGAACGTGAAGCGTTCCTCCGTCCCATCACTGTAACATTGAAATTCCTGAGTGGGGAGCACAGAGCCTCCTGGTTGGTTGTCTGGAGAGTTATAGTAAGCGGAGTGGTGGCAGGGAGCAAGCAGGGGATGACGCAATAGTCTGAAGAAAAACCTTGGAGAATTCTTGTGTGATGTGGGATGGAGAGGGAGCAATTTGGTTGGCAGTTGGAACTGAGTGAGTCGCCTCTCTAGTGGCTGTACTGTAGTTGCAAAAATAGGGGTGGGTGTGCCTGATGGGGTGCAGCAATGAGAAAGTTAAGAGTTAGCTGATTCGAAATAAAAATTTAGCAGATGAATGATCTAATAGAAAAGTTATGGTGGATTATAGGAATCTAGGAGTATTCTCCTAGGTCTTTTAAGACTATCCAAAGGAACATAGTTTTCTAGATTAATTAAATTAGAGTTGTTAATATTGGGAATATTCGCAAAGAATTTCTTAGCTAAAATTTGGATATATTTTTTAAATAGGTGTAGCTTGAGAGAGCTTTGTAGATATTAGAATTTTTAGTGTATCGATTTGCCTTAGTAATTGTTCTAATAATAGAGTTTTGAGCTGTTTCCAAAATTTTAATATTAGACTTTGCTGCATATCCCCAAACAGGTCAGCCGTACGAAATAATGGGCCGCAAAACGGCGGTGTAGAGAAGCATTTTGTTATACATGGTCATTTCTGAATTCCGGCAGATTAGGGGGTAAATTGATCTTAAAGCGTTCCGGAATTTATCACGCGAATGTAGAATGGGGTGTTTCCAGGTGATATTTTTATCAAGTATAATGCCTAAATATTTTGTAGTTTGAGACCATTGAAGTGGTGTGGAATATAATGTTGCTGGTGTTACAGGTTTGATTCTCTTGGTGAATAGTACTGCTACAGTCTTGTCAACATTAATTTTTATTTTCCACTGATTAAAATAATTTTCAAGTAGAGCCAAGTGTTTGTTGAGTGCAGTTGTGATGGTCACAGTCACATTTAAGTGAGGATTGTAGGAAATATACTCCCACCCTATATTCGAACTAATCAGGATATATAGGAATTTTGCAGTTCATGAACAGGTCGTTTGAAAACTGAGTCTTGGGTTTTCACTGTTGTGAAATTGCCCCCCTAGGGTGCCCTTCTCCTTGATTATCTGCGTGAGCTAGAGGTGTAGGATTAACGAAAGAGCTAGACGTATCCATGTTCTTATTATAGCTTTATTAAGAACTCTTAAACATTTAACAGATTAGAAGATAATAATATATGTGAGAAAATTTATGATAACAAAAAAACACAATATAAATAATACCGAAATAACGTAACTCGGACCACTATCAATATCAAACCCGCCTAATCTCAATTCCAATAATATCACAAGTCCTAATGTTAAATAGTCAATCCTACCTTGATCCGATCGCCGATCTAATCATAAGGGAGTTGCGTCTTTACTCAAGTGCAATGGTATGCACCTTGACCTAATGGCTCTATCTTCGGGATAACCTCTGTTGGCTGTCACTTCATAATCGTATCACTCTCTATCATAACATTCCCCAAATTGCTATCTCACTTACTCAAACTTCTGATATTTAAATGCTATCTAATTTGCATCTTATATTCACGTTTCACTTCTTGGGTTTCGGTTGGAAAAGAGTTGCCATTAATTCTGGCCCCAAAAGAACCCAAAGGACATGTTAATGAAAAGACCCGTGAGCCCGTCACACAGTTGCAACTCAAACCAGTCCGTTGTTGCCTGGATGCACTTGAAGAACTCGAGTCATTGGCCATGCACCAAGAGGACCATCCTCTTTGATCAACACGATGTCATCTTCCTTCAAATTTGGTTGTGCGTCCTGCCATTTCTTTCGAGGTTGTAAGGAGGAGAGAAAGTCGGAGCTCCACTTCTTTCAAAAGCCACGTTTGATATTCTGTAGCAACTCCCAACAATCTCTGTAGTTGGAGGTTAAAGGAAGCTCCTCAGGAACTGAGTGAAGGACATCACCTGTAAGGAAATGTGTAGGTGTGAGTGTAGATATGCATTCTATGTCAGAGTCATTAACGTATGAGAGAGGCCTGGAATTTAGTAGTCCTTCGATTTGTGTGAGCAAGGATGTTAACTCTTCAAAAGTTAGTATGGTATCTCCCAACACTCTCTTCAGATGAAATTTAACGGATCAAATTCCTGATTCCCAAATACCACCAAAATGTGGTGATGATGGTGGAATAAAGTGCCAATCTATGGAAGATTTGGATAAGTAGTAGGATATGGCTTCATTAGTAGGTAAAGAAAGCCATAACTTTGTATTTCGTCAAGTTTTCGATGAGCTCCAACAAAATTGGTGCCATTGTCACTATAAATGTGGCAGGGAGCACCACGATGAACACTAAAACGACGAAATGCAGCTATGAAGGAATCAGGTGTTAAGTCTCCGACTGCTTCAATGTGAACAGCTTTAGTTGCTAGGCAGACAAATAGAGCAATGTAACCCTTTGTAGATTTAGTCCCTTTCCCTTTGTTGCATTTAATCAGTATAATACCAGCATAATCAATACCCCAACTGAAGAAAGGTCTCTCCAGCATGACACGGTGTTTTGGTAAACTGCCCATCAGTTGTAGTGTTGTGGTGGATATTTTGAATTTGTTACATTTCAAGCATTTTCTAATATATTTGTTAATTAATTTTCTATTTCCTACAATCCAATGCGATTGTCTAAGAATGTGAGCTAACAAAGTCGGCCCGGCATGTAAATGAGCGATGCGTTGTTCCTTGATAAGGAGTTCACTAATAGTGTGCTGAGAAGGAAGTATGATAGGATGCTTGGAATTGAATCAGAGCTGGGAATTTTACAATCTTCCTCCCTTCCATACTAAACCATATTCATCTATGAAGGGGTGGAGGGCAGAGAAGTCTGTTTCTTAATGTTTTCTATTTCTTTCTGAAAGTGGATGCCTTGAACCCAACGAATGATGGTTTCTTCAGCGGTTTTGGTTTCTGAAAAGGTAAGTAGAGATGTATTAGTATGGGATGAATCGATCGATGATCCTTGAGATGATATAATCTTTTTACAGTTTTTAATGTCTTTGGCAATAAGCTAAAATGCGAATTATTTTAGTGAGTGAAGAGTAGTGTTTGAATAAACCATGAATTACATCATTTGATGCATGAGTAAATAAACTGAAGATGGAGTCTGATTTTTGCTCCTCTTTTAAGCCATCTGAAGCTTCATGGAAATTGGTTTCAGCCTTAAGCCAACTAGAAGTTTCTAGCTTTAACCAGGGTGGCCCTTGTCACCAT
>BMAV01016194.1:156031-177060 GCA_019973955.1 Trichonephila inaurata madagascariensis | reverse complement strand
GCCAACTAGAAGTTTCTAGCTTTAACCAGGGTGGCCCTTGTCACCATAACATGCAATCTGGTAAGCATTTAGGATCAATACCACGAGATGTAATATCTGCAGGCAGTAGCGCACACAAAAAATTTTCAAGGGAGGGTCGAAAAGTCCACCATTTTAGTATCATGCTCCATTACGCCACCCAGCCTATTCTTTTGATTTTGTCGATTATCGGGAGCAAAAACAATACAAAATTAATTATTGAATAAATAATTAGCATTAATCAATAAAATTAATTATTAATAACAAATACATAATTAAATTTTACGTAATATATACGTAGGATTATAACCAATCGAAAAAAAAATCGAGGGCTATGGGGGGTGTTCGGACCCCCAAGACACCCCCCTTGTGTGTGCCACTGTCTGCAGGATTTTCCTTAGAAGGCACATGTCTCCAGTGCTTTGTAAGTAGAACTTCCATAATTTCAGATGTTCTGTTTGCTACGAAAGTCTTCCATTTGCGAGGGGGACTAGACAGCCAGGAGAGAACTATTTTAGAATCTGTACAAGCGAATACATCAAAAGTATAATGTTTTAATGTGCATAAGACCAATTTAAATAGCTAGGATAGCAAATGTGCACCATGCCACTCCAATCGAGAAATGGAAACTTGTTTGACAAGGGTGACTTTAGTTTTTGAGACAAGTAGTTGAACCTTGATTTTAACGACAGTAGATTGAGGCAGCATAAGCCAATGAAGAAGCATCTGCAAAACCATGCAATTCTACTGTGCTATCTGCTGTAAGAATGACCCATCTAGGAACAGTGAGATAGTTGATTTCATAAAATGCCTTTTGAAACTTAAGCTAATCCTCTGTTATTTGTTGTGGAATGGGAGAATCCCAGTCTGTTTTTATAATTCAAAGTTTTTGGTAAAAGATTTTCATGAATACTGTGCAAGTTGGAAGAAGTCCTAAAGGATCAGAAATTTTTGAAGATTCAGATAAGATAAGTCTCTTTGTGAGTGATGGTGTAAGTTCAAGCGAGGGTTGGAAACCAAAAGTATCATTGGATGAATTTCAAAATAAGCCTAACACATTGGAGCTTTCATTAGAATCTTTGGAAAATTCAACTCGTGTATCATAAGAGCTATGTTCTGAAAATTGAGTGAGAAATTCAGCGGAGTTCTATTTTCTTAAATGAAATCCGCTAGTACTCAAAACATGAACGGTCTTACAAATGGAGATTGCATTATTTGGGGTACCTGACCCTGATAGTAAATCATCCATATAAAATATCTTCCTGTAAAATTCGGGAGAGGTTCGGGTTATCTTTACTATCGAGGGCGTTTTGCTTAATGCACCTAGTAGCCAAAAAGGAAGCTGAGGCTAAACCGAAGGTGACAGTTTTTAGCTTGTATGTGTGGATGTCTTCATTAGAATTATTCTTCCAAAGGATGTGTTGGTATCTTTGATCTTCATAAATTTCTGACATTTTTTTCATTGACTGTGACAGCAGCAATAATTTCTGGATCTAGCATAATGTCTTGCTCGGTATCGTTCTAGAACGGGTCTAAATAACTGAGTGGTCTTTGACGTACAAAGGTGTGATCGAGTTATTCGAACTTTTAGGTTATCGAGTGCCGAGTTTCTAGGACTCTACTGTATCGATCATGTATTGTCAGATTAATATTTTCTTAATGAATCAGATTATGTGTATTTTAATTATAGAACTGGATTTTACTTGCTATTGTGAAAATTTTGTATAAGTGATTTAAGTATTTATTGGTTATAGAGTACTTGAAGCTAAAAATGGTAACGCATGCCAAATTCTGGTTTATAATGATTGCTGATACAAATTTTAAAAAAAAATGAGTTGTACTTCCATTTTCTTTCTGTTACATTGTTAGCTAGATTTTCTACCGTTTTTCTTTACCAATGAAAATCTGGAAGTTACCGATGAACGAAGCAGACTCAAAAAAACTTATTTCCAATAAAAGGAAATTTTACCATTACAGCTTTTTTGACCAAATGGTTACGCTGTGAAGATGGAAGTAGGCAAGAAGTATCGCTGGATATTAAATGTCGTTGGTTGTTGGCGTTATGTTAGTTTTCATGTGATGAATTGATTATCAGGTACAGAAGTCTTACGCTTTATTTATTGTTCGGCTGATAAACTTCGGTGTTGTGATGTTTATAACAGTCGGATTTTAGTCCAGAAACAACTTAAGGTTGATAATAACACAAATGTGTGTGTTAATGACAACTCGAAAAAGCATTAGTCAACCTATGGTCCCTTTCCACCGATATCGTTATTTCTAATATACTTATTTATATATATGAGTGCAAAGATAACTATTTTTTAGCCTAAAAATTATATTTCCCATTTAATACTTATTTTTCCATTGTTCATATTTGCGCATAAAATTAAATAGCTAATACTTCTTAAAAAAGATTATTCAACCTTCAAATTTTAATTCTATCTCATTTCCTTTTACGGTCTTAGGCCGTACTTGCCCACACAACTTTCCATTCGAGACCTAGAACTAAAAGATGATTTAGCAATTATTGAAATAAATCCAACTCAAAGTTGACACTGTTGGGGTTAGTTGGCTTCGTAGTGACGTTATTGAAAGCTTTCTTCATGAATGAATTAAAAAAATACTGTTTCTCCCGAAAAGTCTCTGTTTCTTTTGAAGCGTTACATACACACACAAACACACACTCATATATATATCGTATTTACTCAAATCTAAGACGCCCTATTTTTCCAGTGTTAATGCTACTGAAAATCGGATGCGGCTTAGAAACGAAGATAAAACATGTATTGGGTGTGGAAAATTGAATTTCCACCCCTTTCAAAAGGAAAAATGTAACCATCCATTCTGATTTGTGCACTTATCCCATTCCGCAGTTTATCTCCAGTATTCAGTCTATCCTAAACATTGTTGTCTGATCGCATTTAGGAGGTTTTTTGTATACGTTCTTTCTTTTAATCACTTAAACATCAAAGAAATTCTTAATAGCATTAAGACGAGATCACTATGACGCAAGTATGAAAAGGGAAGCAATTTTAATTGCAGAAAAAACGGAAACAGAGCAACGGCCACTGAATATTTGACACGGATGAAATTAATATATATCGATGGCGTAAACAAAATATAATTTTTGCTTATAAATGTTAAAAATTCTTTAGTAATTATTTTATATAAAACATTCTTTCAAACAAATGTTGTATAACAAACGCATTGGATGGCACGGAAGACGACACCATGTGGGAAAAGGGGGCGACACCGGCACCAATTCCGAAGTTAGCTGTGACAGTGGAATAGACAAATCATTTTGAAACATGATAAGGATGGTTAGAGTAATTATAAGTTCTCAAGTATGCATTTGAAATTTTTTAATACTAGTGAAATAAATTATTAACTTGTCATATATTTCTCATTAAAAAAACTTTTTTTAATTTCTGAGGTATCGGATATTGATGAACTTTTTACTTAATCTTTTACTTTTTCTCAAAAACGTGTAGAGAATTGTAGGTGCGACTTAGAATCGATGACAGCATTTTTTTCTCAAAAACATTTGGAAAAGGGGTGTAACTTAGAATCGATGGTGGCTTCGATTCGAGTATAAATACGGTATATATAATCCTCTTTCTTTATCAATATTGTGTTGAGAGTTAGCTTTTCTTGAACCAATTTTAAAATTGTGATTTTTTAAAAAAATGGCAGCAGACTTTTAAAACATCAAATTATTTCTATAAACCAGAACTAATAATAAAAATCCCTTTAATAAAAATGTTATGTCATAAAAGACAGGTTTGATTACGAAAAAGAATTTTGAAGATTTTAAGAATTCCTTTATGAATTTGTAAAGGGGTAGTGTTAATATCATCTATTCCAGGAATGGCGAACCCGTGGCATGCGTGTCATTGATGGCACACGACACAATATTATTGGCACGCCAGTGATCAAAATGGTTTGCATTTTATTTCAAAATTTCCAAGTTTACTATGAAGAATTACGAGCAAACGCGAGTGATTGGTCACGGGGCGGCGGGGAACTCACTCGTTTGTTATTGTCTTGCCTTAGTTACGTTGTAGACTACAATTGTTTATGATGAAAAGTTTGTCTATAAACAGCATAGTCAATTTCATCGACACAACTGTACATTAAAGTTTAACTGCGTTACATTAACATGTCTAGTTCAGCAAAAGAACAAAAAGTGCAAGATAGTAAATGTAACAGAGAATTTCAAATTTGGCGGACCGAGGAACATGGCATTATTAGTAAAGGCGACAAAGTGGTGTGTGTTTTATGTTCTGGAATAGTGGAATGCAGAACATCATTTGTAAAACGGTATTTTGAAACAAATCACAAACCCTCTTGTCAAAAAGAGTGAACCACAGCAAAAATAATTAATTGCTTAGAAACCGTTTGGCATATGACTCCAATTGAGCATATATTCTACAAAAAGTAACATCTTACAATCCTAATATAAGTTATTTGTCATCCAATTCGCAATAACAAGTCACACCAATGTTATTTTAATTTGAATTACACGTATAACCAAAACATTTATAACTATACTGTGCAAAAGGTATTTTTTTCGTAGTAAATAGAGTTTTGTGTTGATAGTATTTCGTTTTATTATTTTCCCAAAATTATTTGACAGCACGTCTTTACCTCATTGAACACTTCTTTAGAAAAAAATGGCACTTTGATCCATAAAGGTTCGCCATCCCTGGTCTATTCTATGACAATACATATAACTCAGTTTAAAATGCCATCACGAAGCCTTAAAAACTCCGAAATTACATTTGTTTCAAATAACCATGACCGTGACTCAACTGAAAATGCTAAAATCAATATTTAATTGTTAAAGTACAAGTATCAAAATTTGTAAGTTCCTGTTATGTTATACAGGTAAAATATTAATCATTACTAATGAAAAATAATCCC
This sequence comes from Trichonephila inaurata madagascariensis, assembly GCA_019973955.1. NCBI lineage: Eukaryota > Metazoa > Arthropoda > Arachnida > Araneae > Nephilidae > Trichonephila > Trichonephila inaurata. Next base: position 172,119 of record BMAV01016194.1, on the reverse strand, counting down.
ATAGTAAAAAGTTAATAATGTTAGCTGAAGTCAGTTATTTAATAAACTAGTAAACTGTATATATATGTAATATATTTCATTGGAACTAAGACATTTCAGTGATGAATCTATTGAAATGTTTCAGTCACTGAAAGATTTGAGGGAACTTCTTGTAATCTTCGTTGTTCATTTATTTAGTTAAAACACACACATCACAAACATCAACGAAACACAATACAAAGGTACGAAGACATAGCAAAACGCAAAAGCTTTCTTTGTTCAGTTCGGAGACCTCAGTTCTTATGGATTTTTCCACCAGAAGCTTTTAGAATCATATAATTTCCGATATAGACTTTTGTGATTGGTTAGAATACATGGATGATCCAATATTGCATCATCTCGTTTTAAAAAACACGAAAGTGGCTTCTTTTTAGGAAATAAAGTTGTAGTTAGTTCCCATTTGGCGGGCAAACTAAAAATTAATAATCATGTAAAGTTCTGGAATATTTAAGAAAATTATGAAATAAATAAATTCTTTCGAGAGAAAATTTAAATGAATTATTACATATATATATAAATGTATGTGTGTGTGTGTGTGTGTGTGTGTAATTGACTTTTTTTAAAATCAATTAATATATGGAGTATTACATTTCCCATTTATTCTATGCATTTTTAAGTTGCTATCTTCCAATGACTTATATATTGAACATGTTTTAAACTTTTTAGTATCAACAGAGCTGTTTTTAACACAAAATAGTTCTGATTTAATAGATGCTCAGGTTTTAATAGCTGAATACGTTTTAGTCTTTTAAGTGACCTATCTGCATCTTTCACAATCCATTCGGAAGATTTCGAGCCGGGAGTTAAAGCAGAAACAGTTGCAAGTGCTGGATTAGATGTCAGTGGCAAATTTGAACTGAAAGACTTTAGGCTGTTACATATCAAACTGAAAAGGAGACAGGATCGCCAAGAAATATTAAGTCTCAAGTAAGAATTCTGACCGTATGAATTTTTAAAGAGCTTTTAATTTCAAAGTTTTCTTATCGGATATTGCATTTATAAAGTATTTAATCGTTTTATTTCCCTTTAGGCGCACAATTTATGTGATGAATCATGCGGGTACTACAGAAATTCCCAAGATACCGTCTTATAATTTAAATTACTGTACAAAATATTTGCAACAAATATTAGGCGCTCGATACTGTTTATCGGCCACAATACCTCATATTTTTGATACCGAAGGGAAACCCAAGATCCCCTTCATACGATCAATGGAAGCTTCAGTTGTTGTCGAAAAAACTGATAAAAACATGGAAGGATATGAATTTCTTTTACAGTTACCGGAATATGGGGTGAGTCAAGTAATTTCAGTCTAAGAGTATCAGTAAAAAATATATATATTGTATATTAAATTAAATATGAGTAAACCTTAAATCAAACAGACATATTTCCATTTTGGGGAGCCGAGAAATCTACTGAAACAAAAGAATCAATCTGTGTCTTAACAGCAAATTAATTTGCCTGTTTTAAAAACAATACCCCAAATATTACCATATTACTAAATATTGCAGGATATTTTTTTTTAAAAAATGTGGGAGACACAAATACACCTATTACTACATCTAAAATAAATAAATAAATAAGAATCTATTGTTAGAAAAAATCGCTTTGAAATCTTTAGAATACTTTAAGAAATTCCATCTATATATGGCATTTTTACTTTTAATTATTATTAAAAAAAGCGTAACTGGGAAGTTATTATATTTTATATTATTTTTGGTTAACGTAGTATCAAAATGTGGTTCTATTTTGTCATTGTTTGTTATCAAAAATTGAGAGATTCAGTACTTTTCCTCTGTTTCTAAATGATTTTCAAATTTTCCCATATTTAATTTTCAACTATTCGAGAGGTATTAATTATATTAGTTATTTCTTGAATCTATTTTAGAATTTTGTTCAGTAACTATTCCCTTTTAATAATAATAAATTGATAAAGCTTCGTTCTATTTTCATACATAAAACGTATATTTATAATATGATACCTCAAAATTGAGAGCTGAAGGTCTTAATTAATTGGAAAACATCTTTTAACCACAGAGATTTTGTTTCTAACTTATTAACTAAGGTTTCCATATCTTCGTATGTACATTGACATGTGATAGCAACATATTTTATTATCTCACAGCTCTTGTAAAGAAAGTATTTATATCACTTTCACGTAAAATAAACTATTCAATATCAATATTTACTTCTTTCTAATATTAAAATCTTATTCAATAAGAGAAAATCTATACTTGTGTTGAAAAATAATAATTAAGAAAAACTATTTACCTTCATTCTTCTGGGATTTTTATCTAGATCACAAAATGAAGGTATTTAAAAGGGAATTTATAATTAAGCAACACCTTGCAGCATTTTATATAGAGTGAACCAAAATTCTTGCCGAATTACAAAAATTCATTACAAAATAATCATTTAATATAGTAATGTTACTTTTGTACCATTAGATAGGTCAGTTTTAGTAGTTCTATCTTGCAGTATTTGTCGTGAATACTCCTTCAAGAGGGACTCGGAAAAACATTTGTAAAAAAGACATAATTTTTTGCCGAAATGTTGTCGATTCAAGAGAAAGCCTTATATGTGCTTTCACGAAATCAAATCGCCCATTATTGTTCAGGTTTCGACGTTCTTATGGAAACAAAACTCCTGATGCTAAATCAATCAAGTGATGGTGTGGAATGTTTAAAAAATAAGCAGCGTTAAGAATCTTCCTAGAAGTGGCAGGTTGAATATGCGTGAGTGAAGCAATTATTGAACTAACACTTGACGGAAGCTAGAATACCCGCTTAGACATTCTCCGAGCTACCAAAGGGGCGCATGTTGAAATTTATTTAGATAAATGATCTTATAAAATAATTCATGATTATCTACTTACAATATATAGAAGAAAAAAAAACATATATCTACTTATAATAATTTGAGCATAATAAATATTTATAGTCAGGGCAAGACTTTTTGGTTCACCCTGTATGTCTAGTTTTCCTTAAGTAATTCACACACATATTTTTTGTCATGCCGCATAACAGCTTGTAATAAAATTTGTAACTTTCTCTGTCAGATGATTTAATTCATATTAAAATTTAAGGAGAGTTTAGGATTTTTATTTTTTGTTTATTTAAATATTTGTGTAACTTTAAATATTGTTTTTTTCATTAGCATTCTTTCATTTCTTTTAGTCAAGAAAAGAACGGAAATACAAATTTTTACTTGATACCCCTAACTCTGCAATAAACAGAAAATTCTCCGTCGATTTAATAGCGAAAAGACCTAATGCCGAATCTACTGAAATAGCTTTAAACGCCGTCAATCCATTGTATTCTCTTGACATTAATGGTGAGTTTATTTATAAAACCTATATATTTTTTCCCTCCAAAGTATAGTAGCACTTTATCAACAATTAATTGGTCTTAGGTATTCATTTATTTCTATTTATAATTAGAAAATTTAGTAATGGCCGTGGTAGCTGAGTTGTCATGGTCACGAACTCATGGCCAGTGTCGCGGATTCGAGACCTAGAGCCACTGAAGATTCATCGTGTAGAGGAAACCGCTGCATGTTAAATTAAATATATCAAGGCTCAATGTCCTCCAGTTGGTGTAGTAATTAGGAGGGTGCCAGCTCGGGTGTCGTCCTCGTCACTTGACCGTGGTTCATCGCCAATAACCATCCTGTTACGACGTTAATAAACACTCAATCACTCAAAAAAGACAGTAATAGTCCATTACTAATTTAATCATAGGAAAGAATACTGAAAACTTTTTGTTAAAGATTGAAAGAAAATTCACTAACTTTGCATTGTAAATGCGAAATTTTCCATTATAATCCACTGGTTTTTTTTTTTTTATTGTCCTTAAGCACTTAAATTAAAATTTAAAAAAGTCTCGAACGATGAAAAAAATAAGTTTTATAATTACAGTTTGGTAAGTCAATTACCATTTTAGTAATGATTTCTCAGTTCTTTTTAAAATAAACATATTGCATTAAAATCGATATATATATATATATATTATATTATTTATTTTTTTTTTTCAGAATCGTATGTATATTACCAATTCAAGCTAAAAATAAATCGCTTCTAAAATTGGAAATAATTGATACATTTTTAAATCGGAGATTTTAACAATGCACATTTTCCTTCCATATTGCCACAAGAAATTGTGGTTTCGAAAGATAATACATATAATTATTAAATATATATTTTGAAAATAAGTTATCAAAAAATATAACCTGTATGTAAATGATACAATATTTAATTACATTATATGTTAGTTTTTGTGAATGACTCAAATAATAATACTGGTAGATTAATCTAAAAATTATTTTATTTAAAAATGAATTCTTAACAAAAAGGATTTTTACTAATCAATTTAAGTTGCATTTTGTTTTCATTGAATACATAGAACTCACAATTTAATCTATTCATATTTATCTACAACAGAAATTATCGGAATTGGTCGAATATCTATTTCAAACATAAAATGTTCTGTTATGAATTTGCTAAAGTTTTTCCAATTAAAGAAATCAAGAAAAACTGAGAAAAAAAATTTACCATTTTTAAGTATCATGTTTCAGAGTAGTTAACTTTAAATAAATTTAAAATGCCGCTTTTAATACATTTTTGTTTACCATATTCAAAATCATGTGTTCGGTGAAAAAATTTAACGTATCAGAAATATAACAATATCTGTCAATAAATGTCTATCAGACTTTGAAGTTACATGCAGAATTCAATGAGTTAATTCGCATATGTATACATTGTTTTATTTATTTGAATGTCTGCAATGGTATTAATTTGATATTTCAGGGGCCTTCAACCCGGGGCCAGTGAATGGCCCACTGAACGCATTTTAATGGCCCTTCATTTAAATTTGAGCCAATTTTAAAAAAAAAATTGCCTTGTCTGCTTTTTATTCGTAAAATGTGCCATTTTTTTTTCGGTTATTCTTGATATTTAAAACATTTTACTGAGGCGTTTGATACCCTTTTGAGATAAAATTTTCTGAAAATGATGAATGTTTCAAAAACTTCACTGTATCTGAAATAATTTTTAATATAAAAAATCTGATCATGCATAAAATCTCAGAAATTTTAGGAAAAAAGATGGAATCTTATCTTAAACAGGTTTGCAAAGTATTTTAATTCCCACTTCCATTTAACTTTTTTGAATATATATACAGTCGACTCTCGGTAATACGAACCTCTCACTAATTCGAAGTATATGCTCAATCCCTAGAAAAACTCTTGATATTTGGAACTAAAGCAATGCATTTAGGTACACTCAATATTTCGAACTAAAGTCTGTGGCTTGACAGACTACAACACGCGATAATTCGAAGTTATCTTATAAAACTCTCGACAATTCAGACAATCACTATCACGTACAATTCTGTTGTAAACAAGTTGGAGCTTACAAGTTTTGTGTTGCATTGTCTCTGCGTGTCTCCCCTGTAATGTAGCCTCTTTGATGACCTCTGTGTGCAACCTCTTAGTGTTAATAGACTGACCGCACCTGTTGTCAGCCGTCCATATCTTTCATTTAACATGTGGCCTTGCTACACATGTGTTCAGAAAAATAGTCCACTATTGTGAAGAAGAGATGCATAGGATTGTGTATTTTGCGTCGGACTGACATGAGGATTTATGGCTCATTTGTGTGACTTATAGTATGTGGCACCAAATAGGGCATGGACCGTACTAGACCAATAGTAAAAAACCAATGGTGTTGGAGACAGTGTCTGAGGGAAACAGGTGTGAAATGATTTTATTTCCAATGAAGAATGGAAGAAATTTGGAGAAGTGTGAAGCAGTCCTGTTCCTTTTACAGTTCAAAACTGTTTTAAAAAGTCGGTCTTACCAATGCCGAATATGGCTGATGTGCTCGATACACTCATAGAATGCAATGCTGTACCATCCCTTTGGGAAGCTCTCCCAGTATAAGAATGATGTTTGATGACTACGTCGAGGTTGACACGGACATCGCTGCATGGAGAACCTTATCTGATGCTTAAATTGTGGCCTTGGACCACAATAACACAAAAAGTAATGAAGACGAATTGGGTGAATTGACTCCGATAATTTTGACAGAAGCTAAAGTTTCCCTAAGCAAACTATGCAACTTTTCCTTATTAAATCATGTTGACACAGTCGTTTTTCAATCTTCATTTATTCTAGAAAAATCTATATTGACAAATTTAGATTGAATACCATAAAACAAATAAAAAAGATAACAGATTTATTCTTCAAAAAAGATTGTGTACGGTGTGTATTATTTTAATAATTAATTTTAATACATAAATGTATTCTTTTAATACAGGACTTTTAACTTCTGTAGAATATATTATATTGTATAATATGTACTTTTTGAAAAATACTTCAAAATAATTTTATACATATGTACAATTGTTGTTTTATTACATAGTTTCAAACTTAAATGTGTTAGAAAAAAATTTCTGGTCCCACCAACTTCGAATTATTGAGAATCGACTGTATACAAATCTGTAAATACCATCTTTTCCTTTAGAATCAGTTGTAGTCTTGTAAAACAAACACACACACACCTTTTTTTATATAAATTTCCTAACTACAATATTTTTAACAGTCGTGTGGCCCACGCATCACCGTAAATTTATTGATGTGACCCTCAGATCATTGTAAATTTATTAATTTGGCCATTGAGCGTAGAAATTTGAAGACCCCTACATTAAATAAGATACTGTTACGTAGATCGGGGTTCGTGGATTTTATACTATCATTCTCAAAAAACAAGACAGTTCTTTAAGAGCGATGAAATTTATTGTAGAAAAATAATCCATATAGTACAGGCTATAGCAGCAAAATAAGTCCCAGAAGTTCATCTACAGCGCTCAGACACAATTATCAGTGTCTAAAAATACAAATACGTAATGATAAAGATTATTCTCAAGCAATCGCACGATCCTAGCAACTGAAGTCTTCAACTACCAAAACAATACTGACCCAGTTTCAGCAAGCTATTTATAGGCTGCACAGATCTTTCTCGAAAGATCCGCTTTCGTCATAGATCGTGTGATATCAATAGATTTCTCCAGTGATTTCCAGAAGCATCCATATAATAGCTTAGTCACCAAAAATGGTCACCAACTCGCCTAAGTGATCGCCCACTTGCCAAATTTGGTAGCCAAAAATGATGCCAACTTGGCTGTGTCGCCAATATTTCGCCAAGTTTCGACTGAAACGCCATTATAATGTAAGAGGCAGTGTTGCTTGTAAATATCGCAATTTTTATCATAAAATAAATACAACAGAAAGTAATATTAATGTGTTAAACATCCAAGTACAAATTATATGCACAATTTTTAAGCATTAATTACGCAAAAATCGTAACACTACGCTTCATTTAGAAGTTTGTTTTAATTGTATGAAAAACTGATAAATTCTTTGGGTAATTGTAAAAATTTCAAAAGAAATTAATACATAATATTAATGCTTGTTTGGAAACCAGATACAGAAGTTCAAATGTGGGGGATAACAAGTGGGTGAGAAGTTCAAGTGTGGTGGCGGGGGGGGGTAATTTCATTCACTATAAACAACAAACATTAATCCATATCTTACCAAGAATCGAGCTCACCCAAAGGGTTTCGAGTGGCGAAACGTCCCTCGAAGATAATTTATTGGTATACAAAACAAAATATATATACAACACTGCTAAAGGCAGGAGGTAACCAACAAAGAGCCAGAATTTAAAAAAATCTATACCTCTAACTATGAAAGAGAATAAAAGTAGAGAAATTTTTCACTCTTAATTTCAATACATTTCAAGAAATTTCAATACATTTCTATTCCAAAATAATTCAGCCTTAAATAAAGAGCTCTACCTCCTTTGACAAAATATATTCCGGAGAAGAATGTATTGGATGTGTGTATACATCTCTATACACATAATTAAACAAAAAAATTACTGATATTAATTCTGTATGGGGGTGTTGACCCCACTGCAAGCGAACGACCTTCTTCCGAAAACAATAATAAGTGAACTGTCCCTTTTGGGTTTCTCACAAGAACCCTTTTGGCATATTGGCACTCTTAGCGAAGCTGAGCTTGTCAATAGTGGGGGCTAAGTGAACGTTAAATTTGTTAAGGCTTAAAGTCTTCCCATTGACGTGGTATGGTACTTTGGAGAGAGGCATCAGCTCAGGTGGTCGTCCTTATTCCTTGACCAAGGTTCAAAATTATGAGGTCCGTCTCCAATAGGTTTGTTCGTTTAAGGTTGAATGCGAAGGTGGCTGTTTTCCTAAGGGTTGTTCTAATCAAAGCTTTTCCGGTGAGCTTTTTTGGTACTTCGGGCATTCCACCAATTGCTGCTTTGTAATGTGGCGTTAAAAAACTCTCCCTAAACTTATTCTCTTCACCGTGATGTGATGTTACAAGCACTACGAAAATATTTAACAAGAGTTTGATAGATCAATACTTAAAATAAACTGAGTTAATTCATTATGTTTAATATATTTTAACTTTGAATTTCAATAAATAATTTTACATTTAAAATTTCTTTTTCAGTTGACGTTCTAAATAAAGCTGAAGTTTTCCAACTAAAAGCTGAAGCTCTTGGTGACAAAAAAAGACGCTATGCAATTTTAATAGATGTTAAAACTAATGCAAGAGGTTCTCGTTTGATCGAATATCAGCCAACAGTTGATATAACATTACCTCAAGTACGTCCCATTCAACTAAGTGGTACAATAGTTTTCTCTAAAGGATTAAAAGAACAAATATCCATTAACATGCAATCAGAAAGCTTTAACTCACCTTTAACTATCAAAGGTAAGTTTGTGAGACACAGAGGTCACGAAATCATTTATGAACTATGACACTTTGACATGTATTTACTTCAAACTTATTAAGATATTTAATTATTAATAGAAACTCTTACACAGTAATATTTGTAATAATGTATTTAAAAGTTTATGATGGATATAACGAATAATTAAACACTTTAAGAGTTATATGAAAACTATCACACATAAGTGGATCTTTTTTCCTAAAATTACTCTTCCTTAATTAAACAACATAATATATTCATGCATAGTGATGATAAACAAAACAAATAATGAAAACTTTTTAATTTGAATTTTCAGGTAATTTGGCAAAAGAAGGACGAAATATTAATTTAGACGAGGACTGGAAATTGCAATCTTTTTTCAATGTAACTGCCTTTGAACAAATTCATCGAATGGAAAGTATTTTAGGAAATCAAGAAGGAAAAGGTGTATTTCTTGATTTAGGTCATCATTACGAACCTGATGGGCGAAGCTATGAGAGCGTTTCCTTAAATGCTAAATTAGAAAATATTGAGCTTCGAGATCGTTTGCAGTTTAGCCTTGAAACAAAGTTAATTTTGGCTGAACATGAAGATTTGAGTTCAAATCTGAGATGGGATTTTAGTTTAAAACCCTTTGCGCACTTGAAAAATGACATAATTTTCCGTTATGGAAACAATTTTGAGGATAATAAGCATCTTGTTCGAGTGACTCAGATGACAGCTTTAAATGGTGATTTTGAAACTTATGAACACATGGACATTGAAAATAAACTCGGATTGACTATATCGTGTTTCGATTTCGACAAATATGGTGCATTGAGTTTTGGTTGGAATTTTGAGAAAAAGCCGAAAGTTTTTGTTGAAATTGGAGTTAGAACTGAAAAGAACAGAGAAATAAGCCTGCAGTATGATTACCAACATCTAACCACTAAGCCATTGAAAGTAGCTGCAGAAGGTAAAATCGTGTATTACTCTTATAAATTTTTGTTTAAAGATCAACTACATGAAATTGCACCTAATGAATATCAAGGAAAAGCTGTGATAATCCCTAGAGAAGGAAAAGAGATTACAGTTGATTATGTATACAAAATAAAAAGCCAAAACAATTTCCATCATGAATTCGATGGTACTGTCAATCTTCCTGGAACTGTAGTTCCTGTACGTCTAAAAGCCGATTTGGCTCTTACATCAGATACCTTAAGGCTTAATACCATCGCTGATACTGGAAATCGCCCATATTCAATAGATATGAATTTACAAAAAACTGGAGCAAGTGATGTTAAATTAAATACCCCTTTTGTGGAAGGAACAGTGAATGTTAATTCAGAAAATGGAGATCATTCTGTACGAGCAGATATTAAAACAGTCGGCAGGGGTGCCGATCGACGAATTGTAGTCACGGGAAATATTGCTGAAAATGATATAAAAACATTAACACTTGAAGTACAGTGGGATGCTGACAATGATGCTCAAAAGAAATTGTCCATAAAAGCAACAACAAGCAAAGAAGTTGAAGATGGTGTTGATAAGCACATTATAATTGCAGCGATTAGTTATGAAGGATCAATTAATGTGGACATTAAAGGTAAAATTAGTACCGATTTATTTAGAGGTCCGCATTATTTCAGAGCTGATTTTTCTGGTAATATGGGCCCCATGGCCATTGAGTACACTCATCAAATAAAGCAAGGAGAAGTGGAAAGCATAATGAAATACTTGAGAAGCGATTCTGAAAAACTTAGATTAGATATAAAAGGCAAATATGTTTTTACAGGAAACAAATTTTTAGCACAATATGGATTATTTTTGTCTTCACCCTATAAAACTTTTGATGGAAAGGAATTATACTTCCAAATAATGGGAGATTCATCTGAAACAACAAGAGTGTTTATTGCTGAATATCGAATCAAACCCGCTGCAGTCATTGGTTATGTTGGCAAAATAGATTATCAAAGGAAAAGAGGATGGCCGGGTCAAATTAGATCCAATCTACTTGTTACAGTGCATCAAAGACCATTGTACGAAGGTAGTACACACATAGATTATGGGCATGGTAAATATTCTTGGAAATCCAGTTTTACTCCAATTTCCAAAAAAAAAATCAACCTTTTTACATCTTTTGAACATGCAGCTAAATTCGCTGCCTTTCATCATTCCATGTCAACACAACTGCAATTTTTACAAAAAGTAGAAGTTAATGCACTGGCAGATTTAAGAAACATGGAGGATGCTAAAGTGCATTCAAATCTGGAAGTAAATAATCATAAGCTTTACGATCTAAATTCCACTTTGAAGATGCGCAGTATGATTGATTTTGAGGGTCATTTTGTTTTGCTTAGTAAAATAACTCCCTCTTTGCATGTATTGTATAAAACTCAGCCGTCTGGTCAGGTGACAAAATATATTATGAATCTTGAAGTTGATTCAGTGAATATTATTACAGGTAGTGGTGAACTGAAGAAACGAAAAAAGGGATTTAATAGTGATATGATCTTTAATTACAGAGAAAAGGAATTCTTAGTCCTTAACATCAACCAAGAAGCTAAATCTAAACAAGAACGATCTTATGTGGTCAAATTGAAAACTCCTTGGCGATCGTATACATCTAACATCAAAATCAACAAGGAAAAGAAAGGAAGTGTAAAATACGAGACTAAATTCTGCAGAAATGAAGGAGAGAAGTGCATATCGATCGACGCATACCACAAAGAGCCTGGTGAAACCGATGAGTGGCAGATATCTTACAAACGTGGTGATGTTGATTTCAGTATTGAAAGAATTACTGCAAGTACAAATGATCTGTCTCGTTTCCATACCGTCATTTATAAAGGAGATAAGCGATATGGATATGATTTAAGACTAGCTAAAGAAGGAAAGGGACACAGTATCAGCCTAGGAATCATTCTTCCATCAAGAGAAATCGTAACCAAAACTTATGGTGAAATATCTTTACAGAAACCAAGGCTAAAGTTTGAATTTTCAGCTGATGCACGAAAACACCCTGAGAGAAAACTAATTACCGATATTAGGTTCGAGAATCATCTTACAGATAATAATCCATCCAAGCTAAATGTCATCATCTCCCATCCAATATATGAAAAGGTAAAAATTTCAAATCTCAAAAACAATTATCTGAAGAAATTAATTACTTCCCTTCTTTATAAAATAAATTTATTTGAAGAGCATCATAAGCATATACTACTGTGACAATTAAATAACTGGGCTAGTCTTAAAAATTAGCTTTATTAAAAACAATATACAAATACCTTTTAATCCCCTGCAAAATATTCCCCTTTCCTATCAATGCATTGCTGTATACCAGTTTTCCACCATTCACAGCAGTGCTGTGGCTAATTAGGTGTCACCATCTTCAGTAAGTGTGCCACTTTTACCTTCACCTCATCCAAAGACCGAAAATGTGTTCCCATCAATGCATTTTTCACTTTAAGAAACAAGTAAAAGTCGTATGGTGCGAGATATGGTGAGTACTGTGGCTGCTCGAGCACAATAATGCATTTGTCCGCCAAGAACTGCATAGCATAATGCGTACTGCATAGAACTGCAGAGAGCATAATGTGTACTGAGGCGTTGTCTTGGTGTAAAATGCACGAGTTGTTGCTTTACAGATGTTGCATTTCCTTCCTCGCTCTTTCTCTAATCTTTCTCAGAATCACAATGTAGTACTGCTGTCTTACCGTTTGGCCTCGAGGTACCCATTCAATCATGATGACGTCATTAACATCGAACGAAACATAAGCATCACCTGTTCTTGATGCCAGATCAACAAGAACATTCATCATCTTCAGCAATCTTCCGATTTTTCGAAAAACATTTGTACAGTTCAAGAATTTGATTATGTGACGTGCAATTATCTCCAAACACTCCTTTAACAATTTAAATCATTTAGATGGAATTTTTTTTTAATTTCACGAGGCATTTTTCAAATTTATGCACAGCACGATTTTTACACTTATCATGATTGTGGCACTTTGAGACAACGTCTTTCTCACAAACCTGGATAAAAAACAAACTGAACTATATAGAGGGATGGGGAATAACGGAATACCAGCACCGGAAAGATCAAGGTCAACTATATATTCCATTCCCACACCTTCACACCAAGCCTTACGAATAGGGCATGCGCAGTCCGGGAATTTAATTGTCACACCTTGTACTCCAATAAATGCTGTTCTTCACTTACAAAACAGTTACGTATGATTTAAATTGATAGCAAGTCACATTAATAAGAAAATTAAATCTTAACAAATTATAAACTTCTTTACATTTTATATGTGTTAAGCAAGCAAAATATAATTATATGATTATAAACATGAATTGCAATTAATATTTATTCTTGTACAAAACTAAGCAAAATGCATTAGCGCATTAAAAAATTTTTTTTATGTTTATATACACATGTAAAATATAGCGTCATTTCTGGTAAATAATTTTAAGTTCTAAGTGAAACGCTTCAGAAAAAAAAATTTAATTACATTATATATCCAGCTATCTCTGCACATACACACATGTGTGATTCAAAGTAAGCATGGAGACTTTTCAGGAACAATTTTTTATTCGTTCATGAAGACAGCTATCAGATCTTCACAGAGAGACAAACCAACGCTAACTATTCCAATTTTTCATAGGATTGCATATTTTTTTCCATAACTGTTAAATGTGGCTACTTATCCGGAGGTTGAAACTGGCTTATGTAGATACAACCGCGTGCATCGGTCTTTAATGACTCCCAGATTATAATTCAAGACTTGACAGAAATATACCAGGCATGAGTTCACAACCATGACCAACCATTTGGCTCATGTAACTTGAGAGTAATTTTAATAATCAATCAACCTGAGACTCTTGAAAAATTGATGAATTGTTCCGATCTTTCTCCAATGAATTTAAAGAAAAATTCAACAATACTTAAATTATAATTATTAATATAAACAAAAACTAATTTTTATTTTAGCCCATAGAATTACAACTGATTGCAGACTTAGAGCCCACTTCCAACAAGATTTTAACCGCTGAGATGTCAGCAGATTACTCTAATGATCCTGAAGATAAATTGATTGGAAAATTCACATTATTTGTAGAATCAAAGGACGGAAACAATGCTGAAACAATAATTTTAAATATTTATCATAAAGGTAAGAGAATATCTTTTTTTTTTGTACATAATTTCTTCTTCAACATATAGTTCAAAATATGATTTTTGGCAATGATTACCTTAATTTAATAAATTATTCTAGTATTCTATAATATTTATTATTTTAAACACTTTTTAAAAAATTGTAAATCTTGAGATAAATGGTTTCCAGAGTGTTAACAACAAATTTTTCAATTTTTATGTGCATGTTTATGTTTTTCTCCATTTCAAGTTGTACACTGATACAGAGGGTTTTATGATACTCAAAAAACTTTGTAAATTCTTGTGGATAAATATCAAAATCCATTTTACGAAGATCAGTCATTAAATAAAAAAATTTCCACGCCCAAGTATTTCCTATTTGTGCTTACATTTCAGTTTATACTACTTGGTAATTCTCGTAAAATATTTTAAGCATTACGGTATGAATTGGTAGGAAACCTGCTACTCAAAGCTTTCTTTCTTGTAATTTTTTTCAGTTTGTTTATTTTCACATGCTATTTTAATGTTTTGTTTCTAATATAACAGCAGGAAGGGAGCCTTTGAGGGATAGGACGTTTTTACTCCATATCACTTTAACTCTATCAATCAATCCATAAAATGCAGCACTTGTCATTCTTTTTGCATTTCTTTTATTTGAAAAATTGTTATTTCTTAACCGAAAAGAGCATCTGTTCAATGTATAAATAGAAGAGAATTCCGTACAATCCAGCTTATAAAAAAAGTACTGATGCACGTCAAATCCATCAAATCACATTGTGTCAAAATCCTCATGTTGGTATAGCATGGGAGTTTGAAAAGTGGGGTACCAGCTCAGTTGTCGTCATCATCACTTGATCGCTGATCAAAATTACGAGGTCCGTCATTGATAATTTCCAAATTGCTTCATAGTGAAACGTTATTAAACAATCATTTAATCCATCAAGTGGCAGAATTTGGAATCAATCACACAAAAATCTGACCAAATCGCCTATAGGTTAAGCCTCACTAAAGAAAATGTGGGGAATTATTTAGGAAGTTTTGATTCATTCATGCAACCCTGATGACCCCATGTGCTGGTTTTGTCCTAAGCTCAAGATACATCATATAGCTCTAATGTTGCAATCAACAATATTATTTCACATAATAACAGGTACAAGATTCATTGCTAAAGTAGTTCAAGATATTGTAAAACCAAAATTTGCAGATTTATCTCAACCACATCATTTCAAGAAACATTCCAAAGGGAATTGTTTCTGGTTTTTGTGTTGCAGAAGGTACTTCTTATCTAGGCATCAGCAATTTTAATTACAAAAATCAACTACTTACAACTATTTTAGATAAATTAGGCTTAAAACTGTTTAGGAATGTATACTTTCTATAGCAGGAGCTACAAATTTCGAATGCTAACTTTAATGGCGTCATTTTTTAGGCTCTCTTTACAAAATAAATGGCTACAACCTAAGAAAAATAAATTATTCAGCAATAGTAAATGGAACAATATGATCATTGAGGTTTTTAACTCATAAATTTCTGAATTTAGCTCTCTATAAATGAATGTTAAAACTGTAAATGCATCTTTTTCAGATTTTGCTTTTTTCACTTACTTGCATTATACTTCAACATTTTTAAATAGAGAGGAAGTAAATATTTATCAGGATTGTGATATAAAATAAATCTGTATGTTTTTTGTAAGGTTGAAAAACTGTATCTCATTCAGGTTTCTAAAATGTTTTTCTTTCATAGACCTCTTTTTATGTCTAGAAATTCAACACAAAGATTAGGAACTATACAAGCACACTCCACCATGCTTCATAAATTAGGTCATTTACAATACTTAATTACTTTTCATTGGAAAGACATTATTTACCCAAATTTCATATACATCTCTGGTCAATTTTCAAAATCTTATTGCTGAATTTTTTGGTTCAGTCCTAGGAGAGCCCACACCCTTGGCGTGAATTATTTTGGTTTGCGATAATTGTGCCATCTTGGTAACCCTACTTTGATACACTATATATGGTAAACCTAACTATTTCTGGAAATTTCGTATTTTGTCGGCGGGCATTTCGAATTTCATTTTGTTTTGGGGAACCAGGCTGGAATAGTTGCGTGTGTGAA
>BMAV01016194.1:93467-151031 GCA_019973955.1 Trichonephila inaurata madagascariensis | reverse complement strand
GATACACTGACTATTATGGGGATGGAGATTCCAAAGCTTTTGGTGCCATGAAGGATATTTACGGGAAAGATTCTGTTACGCAGCTAGAATGTATAGGGCATATTCAAAAGAGAGTTGGAGCAAGGCTTCAAAAATTGAAAAGCAGAAATAAAGGACTCGGGGGGGAGGTAAATTGACTGATGGTTTAATTAATAAGCTACAGAATTACTATGGAATTGCTATTCGAAGCAATTTTGGGAACTTGGATAAAATGCAGTCTGTTGTTATTGCTGCCTTCTTTCATTGTTGCTCATCAAAACATCAGCCAAAACATGGACAGTGCCCTGTCGGAGCTGAAAGTTGGTGTAAATTTCAACTGGCTAAAGCTTCTAATATTGTTATCAGGATAAATTTTTGGGACTGCCACAAAATATTGTTAACACGATAAAGCCAGTTTATATAGATTTTTGTGACAGAAATCTTTTAAAGAAATGTTTACACGGCAAAACTCAAAATCCGAACGAAAGTTTTAATGCAATTTTGTGGCAGATATTACCAAAAGAAGTTTTCGTTGAGCATCAAACATTGCGTTTAAGTAATTAATAAATAAATTTGTTTTAATTTTCTCCTTCTTTCCTAATTTTACGATCAAATCGAAATTATTTTAACTTAATCCTCAAAGTTTTAGTTTTCTTTCAAAATTTCATAAATTGCTCTATATTTTTGTCTCTAATGTTATGGAATAACTAAATTCTATGTAGTAAGCACATTGAACGAATCATTATTGGACAAGACTGTGCTGTTTGGCATGTTTATGTAAATATCGATGATTATTTTTTACCTTTATTAAAAAATTTTAATCTGCGAACAGCAAATTACAAGAAAAATTGAGCAAGATAAAAAAACATTGAGATATATTTTGTATTTATAAAAACAGAAGATAAAAATTTACATCAACATTATAACTACTTCAAAAACTTTTTTGTACATATTGCGCATAAATAAACTATCAAAATAATCTGAAGCTTTAGAGTTTATTTATTCCAGTAAAATGAAAAAAGCGTCAGTTTTTAGTATCCAATTCTTAATAATTATTTATTAAGAATAATATTCGTACTTTTTATACAGTTCTCATTCATACTTTCCTACTCATTGAAATAATATTCATGCTTTTATTTCAGTACAATAGACCCAAGCTGGTGTATCAGCTGGATGGATCAGTTGTAACTCCGCAAACATTATTAGGTGATACTTGTGAACTAGAGTTGAAATCTGTGTATAATGGTGAAATCACAAAGGCTAAATTCATTGCAGATTATGCTAGTAATTGTTACAGACTACTTGTCTTCAATGTTGAAGGTAATACTACAGCGTGTGTGTTAAACGCACATTTCTAATCTTTTAAAATTGTTGTTATGTCTTGAACATTTAATTCTCAAAAGATTATATTTAATTCTTTAAGATTTCAAGAAAATGAGCATTAAAGTTAATCTTTTCACACCGATTAGAAAGTTTCATGAAAATGAGTATCATTTAACAGCTTGTACGTATGAGAATACTATTTAAAAAATCATTACAAGAAAGAAGTTATATCAGAAGCTTTTTTAAAAGTAAAAAATGAAAAATTATTATTCTTTTCCTCATTTAAACATAAACAGTTCTAGAAATTTATTTTGTTTAAAATAAGCCATCATCGTGAAATAATTCATAGCATGATTTCTCTGGATATCAGATTTACATAAAAGATAAGCCTTAACTGAGATCGCATTCTAGGCGAATTCACTTAGTACATCTACTTACGAGGAATATAATGAATTATAAGGCAATATATAAAATAAAAATAAAACTGCATATAAATAAACACAAGAATCGTTATATGAAGTGAACACACACACATTAGGTTAATACTATATGAATAGTTAATTTCTTTATAGATTGCATCTAACCTTTACAGGGTGCTATTGATTTGAAATAATATCTGGAATCACTAGATTATCAAAAATTTTATTCTCAACTCGTAGGGCATTGCAACAATCACCAAAGCACTCAAAGCCATTACATGTTTAAAGTAACAACAAAAAAAAGTCAAAAAATATATGTCACAGAAATCTCCAAACACCAGCATTGCACGAAAAACTGTTTCTCTGATTTCAGTTCAAAACAAAATTAAATGTATACGTTACCACACTAAAGTGCAAAAATCAGTTGATCTGTAGATTAGTTTGGTAATCTGTTTATGCACTATAGTGCAGTGTTTCTCAAACTGTGGAACGCGCCAACTCTAGGAGGGGGGCGTGAGCATATTGAAATGTTTAAAACAAAAGATTATTTTTAAAAATTATTTTAATTTACTGAAAGTAAACAAACAAAATGCATTCTGACATAATAAAAAATAAAATATGCATTTACACTGCTATGATACACTTATGAATGTATCAGTACTGCGCAATCTATTTTATAATTATTTTAACAATACTAAGTTAAAAACAAGTTTAATAACTACAAGTAACCCCCCGCATGGGATTGTCATTTATAAGATTATATACAAAAATTAATACTTATCTTGATAATTTGTACAGTTTGTAATTAATCCCTTCCCAGCGGATTAAAAATTACGCGATTTGCTCAACAATTCCACCATTTTCCTCGTAGGCGCGCGTGTGTGTTGTATTGGGAGGGGGGGGGGAGAAAAGGAATAAAAATAAGCAAATCCTCTGAAATAGGTAAATCCTTTGCAAACACTGTCAAGATCCTTTTCTTGCATTCCAAAGCCTTCAGAATAATTTCTTGGATAGCAGTGCACAAAAAAGATCATACTTCGGAAAGACATAAATATATGTACGTGTCAATTAACATCTTGGCTTAGCGAGACGCTTATATACGCAGGTGTGGCACTTAAGAGGTAAAGTAGTATTGTAGCTTTAGCATTAAAGTACAGGTATATTCATTTAAATACATTGTTATTGTATGAAGGGAGGGACATGATGATAATTATATGATTGAATATTAGGTCACAAATATTGAAAGTTTGAGAAACACTGAAAAATCCATTTAAGTGAGAAAATTATTTCCTTTCTCAAATCACCTAGGTAATCTGTATATTACTTATTAGACGCTTGTTACAGTGAAAACAACAGCGTTTCTGTATGCTTAAATTAATTATTTATTTATTTTTCGATATCTAAAAAATCCAGTTAATGTAATAGAACAATTAACACATTGATAGAATCAATCAATTGAAAAACTATAATGCAAATCATCAAACAGCTCAAAATATTATTGCAATTATGGAAATTGACATAATGTTGTTTATTTTTCAATACCTAAAGAATGACTTTAATATAATCAAGCAAACAACAAATTAGTTCTTAGAATTAATCATCAATCAATTGAGAAACTACAATACAAAGAATCAAACTGTTTGACATATAATTAAAACTAAGGGAATTAATGTGCGAAACATATGAGAAAAGTATACATGCAATTTAGTGAACTATAATTTTTTTTATCATGGTTGCAATCGCTATATCGGTATATTTAGCTATACTTTGTAATATTGGAATTTTTAACATTTAACCCCTTCTCTGTCGTTTTTTTTTTTTTACGAATTTCTTATCACAAAAAATTAATATATATTCTATCCTAAAGAGAAAAATGCAAATTATTTTTTATTAGAAAGCAGTTTTTAACTTGTTTTACAGTTGGAAAAATATGTGATAACCCGTTCACTGATCTCCAGTTTTTCCTGCAATGCACCTTAGTTTTAAATTTTAAAAAGTAAACTGTGATGATATATATATATATGTTAATTCTACTGCTTTCAGGTGTTTAAAATAAATATCTACAAAAAAATAATAAAAATGTTTGGAATAATTTATTTAAAAAAAATATTTTAGCGAATAGTATCTTGTCCTTAAAAAAACATTACAATTTTCCTTGGACATCAGAGCATAAAAATCACACCTATTACAAAACTGAAATCATGAATTGAATATTATTTTTTTCTTACTTTGTCAACTAAAATTTTCATAATAAATATCAAAAATATCTTGAAGGGTTTTTTATTTGAAATTTTAACACATATCATGCGATTCATTAGATGTTATTAGTGTTAGATTCCGGGCGGGAAATCTCACAGCAAAAATTGCGAAGAAAGTAATACTAGTTGCGCCCTCTCGTAGAAATATTCAAAAATACAAAAATATCACAGAAAATAAAGAAGCATGTATGACGAATTCAGTTTCAAGGATAAAATTTTTCTTTGTGATGCCGACAAAACGGGTACAAAAACGCCAAACATATGACATGTAATGGCAATTCTTGATTTCACACTTTAATGGAATAAATCAATTAATCTGCACATTAATGGTAACATATATATTAATAAATGTAGAATTTTTATATATTAAAGACATATCCTGTGAATTATATTTAATGGGTCTTTATTCAAAAAGTTGATACAAGAACGTGTATTTTTTCAGAGTAAAACACAGTATTAAAATTTTTGCATTTTAAAAATAAAATTTTATTTATTTTATAAATTATTAAAATCTTAATTTTAAGGTATGTAAAACTATTCCGATTTAAAATCAGATTATATACTAAATAAGTTTCTATTTTTACGTATTAAAAAAAGGCTTAAACCGTATTAGTTTAGAAGGCTTTTTTTCCCCCCGTAAGACACAACTGCCAAATTTTACTTTCAAAATGTCTTGATTACAAGCATTTTAGCCTGCTTTTATAGCTAAATGTTGATATCTCAATCCTTTTTGTTGCATTTAGTTAAAGTAAGAAAATGTTTACATTTAATTTCAGCTGGCTGGGTGTCGTAGTGGCTTTGTCGCCAGCCTTGTACACCTAAGGTTGCAGGTTCGTCCCCGACCCAAGTCTGTGTATTTTCATGATGTAGAAAATCAACAGTGTCCATGTCGTATGATTATGCGGCATGTAAAAGATCCCTTGAGTGCCTATTTGACTTGGGTGCTCTAGGCAAAATTAAATTCCAAATTTCGGTTTCACATCATCAGAGCTCAAGTGCCTCCCTCTGGGGAAGAAAGTGGACGTCAAAATTACTTGCGGCGATTCCTGTTCCACTTATATGCTGCCGTATTAAAAAATACCAGCTCCCGGGGAATGTACTAGGCCTGAAATAGTAATACACCAGCCCGCAACCTCATTAGAAATAAAAAAAAACATTTAATTTCAAGTCTGAGCACAAGTGGATACTGCCAATACAGCTTGCATTTTCGAAAATAAATATTTCTGAATATCTCTTCCCTATGAGTGTAGGAATGTATTCATTAAATTTTTCAATTTTAACAGGACAAAAAACGCAAGTCATGGAATTATGTAGCTCAAGATCAAGCCGAAAAATCCTCTCAATATTATCTGAAAGCTTAGACGAAGAAGGTCAATGGACGTTTGATTTCTCAATCGACATAATTAGAAAAAGCTGGAGAACTATAAAAATTATGAGCAACTTCAATTTAGAATTTTTGGGTGCAACTCTAGTAAGTTCACTGTTATTTATGAAAAATTTTTAGTAAAATAAATAAATGTTAAATAATGAAGAAATGAAACAATAAAAGTAATATAGTTAATTCATCTATTAATTAATATGTAAACATTAATTTTAATTGACTAAAATTAGCCTAGTGTGAACTGTACCAATCATCGAAATGAAAACAGAATTCAGTTTCTTTTGGGAAAGAATCCATTACTAATCAAATTTCGTATTCTTACGTAATGTTAAATTACATGAAAAACCAGAAAATAAAAAACACTGCTTCGTAATTACAACATTATTAAGTCAATATTTATATTTATTAATGTAATTAACATTATGTATTATTAATGTTATGTAATTAACATTATTAAGTTAAAATTATTTATAATATCACAAAGAATAAAATCAGCAAGCCAAGTCTTATATTTATTTACAGAAAAGGAATAGGATAATTAAAAAAAATCCATCTTTTTAAACTCCAAATTTAATGGTTAATATTTTTTACCAAGTATTCAACAACTTTTGTTACTGATTTCTAGTTACTGCCCTTTTTTCATTTTTTTTATGTTTACCATTAATTTTGTTATATCATTTTGTACTTTTATTAGTATGCTATCTTCTAAATAGGCCTCTTTTTTTTGTTATCCTATTTTCTACACAAATTTTTATTAATAGGTATTAGTTTTTGTGAAATTATCTCTGGTTTATATATATATTCTGCAACTGATCTAAAATAGAAACCCTCTGAGGGAGCTTCTTTTTATAATTCTTATCTAAAGAAAGGGCTTCACATTTTATTATTATAATATTTAGAGAGCAAATAATGTTCATGCATGCTGCATGTCATTTCTGCATGAAACTATTTCATTAAATAAAAATGTACTTTAATTTTACTTATCTTTTTGTGCGTCACAAAAAAATTCCTCCTTCTTATTCCATTTTCAAAATTATCTCTTTATTTTTCAAAATTCCCTTGTTTCTTTTTTCAGTTTCCACTATTACCTCACACTCTCTATATATTTATCTTGGTGGAATTTTCAATCGTTAATAAAATACATTTTAAGGCGCTCAATTAAGCTGAAGTTTTATATAAATGATTATTTTGAATGGCAATACAGTAATTTAATTATAATTAATAAAAAATAATTGATTAAAACTAATTATTCAAAGAATTACAAATACAAAAAATGTTGGCATCATTTTTGGTGACTTGTGTCGAAACTTGAAAAGATTTTTTCTCACATTTTAAAGCATTCAGTTGAACTGAAATTTTATATACATGATTGTTTTGGATGACAATGCGATACTTTAATGATAATTAATAAAAATTAATTACCACTTAATGTTGTGATTCTGTCCTATGTATATACATATTTATATTAATTGTAACTATTTAATAAAAAGAAGCTAAAATAAATTTTTTCTTTGTTGATCTAAGTACGAATTGACTTAATTTTTTTTATATTACTTGTTATGTTAGTTTAAAGCTACATCTCTGGGTGATGAATTGAGTGCAGCAGGTGTTGGAACATTGCCATTCTACAATTCCCCAAGAATGAAATTGATAAGAAACGCCTTCCATTCAAAAATCTTTCAACCATCTGTACGATTTTTTATTCCTGAAGCAGCTCGATTCATTGCAGATGTCAAGAGAGACATTGCTTTTGCAGCAAATAAACTAAAAGATTATTATAACTCATTGCCGTAAGCATTTTTTTTTTTCGTTTCTTCCAAAATGATATCTGAATGATATAAAACTGTTTAACATTGCTTATTTAATTTGTGGTTCATAGCTTTGAATATATTTTAATAAAAGATCGTAAATTTGAAAAATTTGATTTTCCAAATAAAATTACTATTAACAAAACTCAACATAAAACGCGAAACATAAATTAGTTATCCAAATTGAACAAAAATCGGTGAATGCGATTTATGTGTTTTGATAACTAAATACCAATTGTACTATGGGTATAGAATGTTTTGTTCAGGCAATACAACTACTAAAGAAAAAGATGAGTAATACACCAGATTATCGATGGTCATGATATAAAATGTTATCCAGCTGGACATTGATTTGTACAGTTGGTAGATGTCCTTCTCGTCACACAAGCTTCATTTATCTAATTAGTTAGCTCTGATGGCTTAGAGGTAGCGTACTGCTTCATAAGCCCAAAGTTGCGAATTCGATCCCTACTGGAGTTGATAGATTTTCTGGATGCCAAAATCGTAGGCACGCATGTAAGGATAATGTGGCTTGTAAAAGGTCTCTTGAGTATCAATTTGGCTCTGGTACTCTCGTCAAAATTGAACCGTGTTATTTAGCATCCGACAAGAGCTTGAATTAAAAAACTAATTCAAGCGTCCAAATTTGGTCACGAGGCCGTCTCTGGATGGTACCACCATGAAATGGCTTTCACATTTGGAAACTTGTCATGTCTGCAATGACTAAGTTGCTAAAATGCAGCCCCATTGGGGAAAAAACTTATCAAATTAGATAGGTGGATGCCTGCTCATCAGAGCTCAAATATAATGTATTAAAGAAAAGTATCTGGAGATCACGCCAGTCAAAGAAATGTTGAAGAAGCACTTGTATGTAACGGAATCTTTGAACTTGATTCTTAACGACTTTAAATGGTACGATTAATTCGAAATTTTGCACACTTGTGAAGGACCAATGACAGTATAATAATTTAATAATTTTGTTCCATTGTCCTGAACAGGATCATCAGGATTAACGATTTCCCATTTCTAGGTTTGGTGACTAATTCCAGATCCCATTTCCAAATTTGGTGACTAAAAGATTAAGTTACAACTCTGGAGCGAAAACGCTAATGGTTATTACAAATACAAATAATTTTTCACTAATTAATAGATTCAAAACATGTACTTTTATGTCTAATGTTGATGCAAGTTTTAGAGAGAATATTGGACTCTTTTTAGGGAAAAATATCATTGAATTTACACCTTCATTAAATATTTCAAACTTAGCTCTTCCACATTTCCTTCAGTTGGCTGATCCTACATTTTGCAAACCAGGCCATATTGACGCAGTGATAGGATGCCAATGGGTATTCCAGATTCTAAAAAAAATGACGCATTGAAGATTAATTCATGATAATTTAAAAAATTAACTTATTGTAGATTGAACTAAAAAATGAAAAATAAACTATAGTTTAAAAAAACAAAACTAAAATGCATGCTTTTATAGTAAATCGAACAAAAAAGTAAAGCATAATTCTTAATACAAGAATAAAATGATTAACGAGAAAATTAATGTCATTGGGGTAAAAGAGGGGAGTGTGCTTTGTACTACATTTTTACATTGCACCTTTAGAACTAGTAAGACATTATAACGATTGGTATCGAGCTCCCCATACTTTTACCCCAATGACATTAATTTTCTTGTTGATCATTTTATTCTTATATTAAGAATTATTTTTACTTTTTAGTTCGACTAACTATAAAAGCGTGCTTTTTAGTTTCTTTAAACTATAATTTATTATCAAGCAAACAGATATTTTTCTTTGAGTGCAATGGACTCCATGGAATGGCCTTAAATGCACAATTGTTATCATTCATGTGAATATTGAGAAAAATACAGATGTGTGTTTGTGAGGATTTTTTTTATCTAAAATGCAATAAAATTGTAAATCATTTTGAAAATAATTTGGAGAGATTTACAGATTTTAAATAAGTATGCTACCAATTTTACAGAGCTAATGAATATAAACGTATACTCTGAATATAGACAAAAGCACAGACACTACTTATACATCTAATTAGTTGTATTAGTAACGTCTATTATATATAGGTATCGCAATAGAAACTTTGTTGAGGAATATAATATTATTGAAGAAATTACTTCTTATCGTCATTAGAAGAGAAAGCTAAATCAAGATTTTTATGCGAAGTATTGAAAATGAGATACGTTAATGGAATTTTCTTTTCCTACTGTGTGCATACATCCGATATAACAATTGATGGTCTCCCAGTAATGACAGGTAAAAGAGGTGGACTAATAATATTTTTAAAAAATGATGTAGTTTCCTTATTTAATTTACCTATGATAAAATATCATTGTATTATACAAAAGGAAAATTTATTCTCTTTAATTTGAGAGGTATGAATAACGTCATGTAAACTGGTGCTGAAAAAAGATGATTAAGAAGAGGAAAAATACTAAAAAGATTTTATGAATTGTCGAATGAGAGCCAGTAAGTTATTGAATTAAAAACAGAATTTGTGATAGAACTTGAAAGATAAAAATTGATGCAGAGTTATAATATTTTCTGCAGACTTAACATCTAATTTAAATGCGTCAAGGAAGCTTTTTCTTGAAGATGAAACCCCTGTGATGAATACAATATTTTAAGTTATAATAACGCTAAAAATGAAACCGAAATTATAGTAATATTAAATTAAAATACATAACTGTGTGCGATCCACCACTTAAAAAAAATAAACATATGAGTACATTTCTTGCGAATATAAATTCCTTTAAGTGATGTAATTATAAACATTTTGAAGAGTCTAAAAAAAATTTAATAAATCATATGAAGTATATACAGAGTTATTATATAAATAAACAGGTATTTTCAATTGGATCTAAAATAAATATACATCATCATTTAAAAAAAGTTGATGGAATTTTTTTTAAAATTAAAAAAATGTACCAATAAACTGTAATTGTGATACACTGTAAGACAAAAATTAACGCATCCAGAAAAAAAATTAGCGGATTTGTAATGAAATTTCGTTTGGCATGCAGACATTATCACTGAACATCCAAGTGATCTATTATTTATCCATATATATGTGAGTGTGAATGTATGTATGAATATATATTGAAATGAAGTGAAAACGTAACTTATGAGATCCATTTAAAACTTAAAAATATATAAATTTTGTTATACAAATAAGAAATATCTTGACAAATATAGTAATCAAATGAACATTTATTTTTTTCTTTATACAGTCCACTAACTGAAGTTAAGGAAACAATAGAAAAAATAAGTGAATGGATTGAGAGCTTCCTGTTGGAAGTTTGGAAAGCAGTTGAATCATATTACAAAGAGTATTTCAAAAATGTAATAAATTTCATCGATAAAGCAACTGGAATCGTTAAAGCTATATGCAACAACAATGAAGACTGTCGGGCATTCGTCAAAGCTTATAATGATGGCGGATGGAAAGGACTGGCCAATCAAATAGAGAACTTCATCAGATCATTGCCCCGTAAGTATTAAATTACTATTTTATCATATATTATCTTTATATTTGTTCATAGAAAATTAATGAATTTTCAGAAGTTTAAAGTTGATATATTGCGCAATTAGTCATGAATATAAACTGAAAAGTCGAAAAAACTACAAATGATGCAAATCTATGTAGTAAAATAATTAAATTTAAAATAGTGTATAGGCAATAGGGTACAAAAATATTTATAGGAAAAAGCTTTATTATTTTGAAACAAGCAATTTTAGAAAATGACAACAACTCACAAATGATAAAATTTAAGTATAAATTAATAGTTAAAATGATTATTTGTGTGTGGTTTGAAAAAGCTCCTTTTTTGAAGCAGTAGCATCCTCCAAGGCATTGTAATCTCGGAAATGAGATTTTGCCACCAGGAATCTGCCTAAAGTGTTTCTTAAGCTCTTCACCTAAATAATATGTAAGGCTTAGACCGGCGCACACTACACATTTTATCCGTTACTTTTCTTTTAAGATGTTAGTGAATAATATTTGACATCGATGATTGTTATCATCAACAACATAAAAAGCCAAGCGAAGAATTTTCATTATTAAACTGATCAAGGTGTGACACACACACAAAAAAACGAGACTCTAAGTGCGTAGCTTGAAAAAGGAGCGGAATTGGCAACAACTGTTTTGGTAACGTTATCCCACACACCAGCTCTATCCATGGGGCCAATTCGCCTAAACCTATCAAGTCAGTTGGGAGTGCTGCAACACTGAATGAACACATGCAACTATATTCTGCCGGAAAATGTTGAATCAACATCAAGTTTCTTGTGAAACAAGAAATCAGCTACAAAAACATTTCAAATATCATTGAGGCTTATGGAGATGAAACTTTTCCTCATGCTCATGTATTTGAATGACATAAGCGGTTTTTAGGGGGAAGGAACACTGTGGAAGATGATGAACGTGCTGGGTGCCCAAGGTAAACAATTACAGACCAAAACATTACTAAAATTCGTGATATGAATGGGTTCCTACTCACATCAGTAGCCAGACTGTTAATCAATACTACTACATTGAAGTATTAAAAAAACTCTCAGAAAAAAATTAGGGAAAAAAGGCCAGAATTGAGGATTCATGGATGGCCATTGCACCAAGACAATACACCTGCTCACATGGCCCTATCTGTCAAGCAGTTTCTGACCAGCAAAAACATTACTGTAATGATGCATCCTCCTTATTCACCTGATTTGGCCCCATGCAACTTTGTTTTATTTCCTACAGCTAATTCTTGCTTAAAGGTAACCCATTTTACCTCAAATGAAGAAGTTCAGGCAAAAACAGAGAATCTCCTAAAGGGCCTTCCACAAAAGCCTCGTTCCAGAACTGTTACTAGCAATGGCAGCACCAAATGTAGAAGTGTGTAAATGCTATAGGGAACTACTTTGAAGTTGATAATGTCACAGAGAACTAATTCCGTATGTACAATGATTTACTGGACCAGTCACTTTTTTTTATTGTTACACCTCGTACTTGCGGATAACAAGAGTGAATAGTATCATTTTTTAAATATGTACTTAGTGAAGATAAATATCAAAGTTAGCTCCTTTTAAAATTTGGTATAATTGAAATATTAACACTAATAACTATTAATGATGTAGTTTTTCTATTTTGTTACGTTAATAGAAGTGCTTGTTTTTCATATTTGTACAAAAAGGAAATTAAATCTTCTGATAAACATTATCAAAGCTTTCTCAAACTTTGAACACATTAGTATTCATTTTCGTGATTTTGACTTCAACTAATGAGATATCATTTGATGATGAAATGTAGGAGATGCTTGATTTTTTTAAATCAAATTTGTTAAATGAATAGTCATCGAACTTAATTTGGTCGTTATTTAGATTCACTTTTAAAACATCCTTTCATGTTCAGACATGGATAAGGAATTAATATTGCATGTAATATTTTTCACACTACTTTTCAAAATTTACAAATCACTTCATAGAGATATTGAATATAAACCACATACATTTCTTTATATCAAGAATAAAACATTTATATTCGCATAAATCACATTCTTACGAACTAACTATCATTACATTGTTCTTTTCCACCTTATATTTATTTATATGCCTTTCCCATTTAAAATACTCAATAATTTCAGTAGAGATTAATTTTTGTAAAAATTATAAATATATATTTTTAGAAAGAGTGAGAAATTTCATGGAAAGACCCGGAGTTGATGCTCGAAAATTCTTTGACAAAGTTATGGTTCTAGTCAAAACTGTTCTTCAACCTTTAACAAAATACAAATGCGGAGAAATTGTTGTCAAGAGTGTTCAATTGATCTACCAAAAACTGGAGCCTCATATTCAAAATTTCTTAGAAAACTATCCAAATTATTACCGAGTAGCAAGACAAGCAATTGTAACAAACAAGTACATCATATTATCTACGCAAATTGCCAAGGAATCGTATTCATGGGTAAATAAAAAATTATCTTCCTTTTTCAAATATTTTATTTTATTTATTTTTAATGTTTTGGAAGCTGGCAGATTGTCCAGGGTGCTTATCCAACTATTGTGTGTGTGTAATTTTCAAAGTTTTTTATTTCTTTCAAAGGTAAATGTTGAAACTATGGTGGTGTCTGAAATTAAGGTCACAAATATAAAAAATAGTTTTTTTCGACAAAATTTCGGTTTAATGCATGTAAATTTGGTACAATAATCCCTTATGCTGTAAGGCAAGAAATGGTAACAAAAAAAAATTGCTCAAGATTTTAATGTAGACTGATATACAAATATAAGAGTGACATTGGTTGTATAAAATAGGATACAGGTCACAATTCTGTATTTCTCGTTTAATAAGAGATTTGGCCTCTTGTCTAAAGAGGTGTGTCCACCTTGTACAGCAATACAAATTTCACAACGGGCTCTCATAAAATTTATAAGGCTATTGATCAATGATTGGTGTAATAATTCCAATTTTTCCAAGAGGCGGAAGTGAGCTTGTAAGGGATGTCGACATCCAATGGCTTTTCCTAGAGTAACCCAAAAGAGTTCTCTACGGTAATGAGACCTGATGACCTCATAGGCAACACCATACAGCGAAAACCCTCTTCTTTCAGAAAAACGAATTGGTCTCCCACTGTTCCTCGAAAACTTCACAAGTAGGAGTCGAGAATAAATCCTCATAGCGTTGTGATATCACTATAAGCCAGCAGATAAAATATGGAGTGGTATTCGAGCGTCTGGCATTATCCCTCTTCATACAAGGATGTCAGTACTATCGATGTGATTAAATTCTGTGATTTGTACTGGATGATATCATTTTCCAGGCTCTTTCCACAGCAACACTCGTCAATAATCTCGTTGTATGCTGAATCGTGATTCGTCACTGAAACAAACACGGTGCCAATCTTCCTCTATCCAAGAATGGTGTGCGAGGCTCCAAGATAGACGAGGTCTCTTGTAAAACTGCGTAAGAGGAACGCATGCCAATGTTTTTCAGCCGTAAAAGACCCTCTCGGTTAGCTCATTATACATTTTTTGTCTTCATATCATTGTTCCAGGCACAACTACAAGATCTTGAGACACCTGTCTTGCACTCATAACCATATGGAGCAGTCCATTTAAAGCTACATAGCGATCCTCCGCAGGTATTGTGACTCTTGTGTGACCTTACAGTCCTTCCAGTGATCGTACCCAATGTCAGAAACTGTTGCCAAAATCTTTAGAACACCATACGGGACACTTGTAGCTGACGAGTGATTTCTGTTAGTGACTATCCAGCTTCTTTCCCATCAATGGCTCCCCTTCGCAATTTATCTCTTGTTTAAACCAGTACTACCCAACTTTTAATTACTGTGGTCTGGTCAACATTTGATAATTTTATCGTGGCCCACTGGTGGAGGGACGTTGGTTGTTAATATTTTAGATTGTTTTGACATAATTTTAGTTTTATTTTATTTATATAAATATGCCTTCAGAATAAAATGCAACTACATCAAAAAATGAATATAAAGGGATTTCCATGGAAAGCCGCCGAAACCTGAGAAAAATACACCATAGTAAATAAAATGGGAGTAATTCAATGTACACTCACTTCCAAAAGTTAAGCACGAAGATGTAAAATGCAAAAAAATCAATAAATACTGCTTTGATTGACACAAAATTTGGCAGTAAAGTAGCATATATATTTATACATAAAACAAAATCAATAATTATATACAGAAATGAAAACAATATTAAATTTTTGTAAGTTATCAGATAATGTCATACTGGAGACTTAAACAGAATTATGTATAAAGTGAAAATAAACAGCATAAAATGAAAAAAAGGACATTAATAGGGTATGTGATCCCCCCTCATCTGTATGTAAAGTTTACACCTTCTGACCATGCTTTAAATTAGGTGGTCAACCACCGCAGAATTAAGCAATCGCCATTCTTCTTGTAGAGAAGTTTCCAGCTAAATGGAGAGTGGCTGGAGGTGGGAAACGTGAAGATACAGCACAGCCGAGAGCATCCCAAAGATTTTCAATGGAATTAAGGTCGGGTGAATATACTGGCCACGCCATACGCGCAATCCCTTCACTTTCCAGGTAGTCATCAACGATGTCATCTCTATCGGGAAGTACGTTATCGTCCATTAAAACAAAAGTAGGACCAACTGCTGCAGCGTACAATCTCACAATGGGTTCTAGGGCTTCATCTCGATACCAGACAGTCACAGAACCCCGTTTAAAGATGTGCAGGTCGGTGTGGTATCCTAATGAAATCCCTGCCCACACCATAATGCTTCTGCCTTAGAATGCGTGATGTTCGGGGATGTTTTGGGTCTGATTGCGTGTTCCTTGTTAACGCCATATCCTTATACGCTTGTTATCAGGCTCCAGAGCAAATCTTGACTCATCAGTAAACATGACATTGCTCCAGTCAGACACAGTCCAATTGCCATGTTCCCGGCACCACTTAAATCATGCCCCTCTTGATTAGACAGATAGAGGAACACAAACTCGAGGTACTCGGACATACAGTCCATTCATATGTAATCTTCGGCGTACTGTAGCTGCAGATATAGCCTTACCAATGGACGCTGTAACCATAGATGTCACACGTGTGGAAGTCGCTCTGCGATTCCGCTTGGCTACATTAGCAATAAATCGACCTTCCGCGGGGGTTGTAACCCTTGGGCGACCGTCTACGGGCCTTCGGACAACTGTCTGTGTGGTTTGGAATTGTTTCCATAAACGTGAAATTACAGAATTATGAACGCCGAAGAAAAGAGCAACATCTGTGATCGACTGTCCTGCTTCAATGCGCCCCACAGGACGCCAGCGCTCAGAATCTTCTATTTGTTTTCTGGAAGTCATAGAAACATGTATGTCTTGAAAACAAATTGTACGAAAGCTTTAAACACCTTCTATCAGCACTCACAATTAACTTCTGTAACCCTTCATAAAGCTGGCTTCTTATAAGACTGCCCTTTTTACATATTTCTTGACGTGAAAGCACGATTGGCTGTTACCTAACATATTTGCATACTTCCATCTACCTCTGCAGCGAATTGCATCATCTTTAATTCTGATTGACTTCCGGAAATTAGCATTTTCCTCTCCATGCTTAACTTTTGGAAGTGAGTGTACCTTGGGTAGTCCGATACCTTTTGATCTGCGGACCGGTACTGGTCCACTCACAGGGGGTTGCAAACTCTGGTTTAAATGATTCCATATAGTCAATTTAGCTGCAGTCTTTGCGGCTGGAGTTTTTTTTTCTTCAAAAAAGGAATCCCACACACAGATTTTGCTCACGTTTCGGAAAACACAAGTTTGTTTTTGAAATGTTTACAAAAAGAATGGCTCGAAGACAACGATTAAGTGATGGATTATGATGGAGAGCAGTTGAGAGATAGGATGCAGGCCAATACCAAATGGAGATTGCAAGAGGCTTCAATATTTCATGAAATATGGTTTTCATATAATGGAACCAGTTTCAGGAGATCAGAAAAATATGCAGAAGACCAGTTACAAAACTCTCAAAAGCCACCACAAGCCAGAAAGGCAACTACTTTAACTACAACGCATGATGAGAAGCTACTCATCTCAGAAATGAGCTCATTGCTGCTTCTGGTACCTCAACTTAGAGGCATACTGTTTACCGAAGGCTTAATGAAGCAGCAGTATCTGACTCACTGATGATACAACATCTACCTTAAATTCAGGAGGATCGGGCTTGTAATATCTTTACTAATGACTAGATTCAATCAAAAATATGATTTTTAGCATGTTCATACATGGAAAGAACCAGGTACCCAATATCCCCCATCATCATAGAAGTGAACCGGCTAGGAAATTGTAGTGTTATAATCTGAGCTGGTGTGATGTTAGATGGATTCGCAGAACTTAGGGTGTTTCCTTGGCTCTTATATAAGGTTTTTAGAAGGGCAATTGGAACCGGTTCATTTTTATGGACGATAGTGCTTGTACCCACAAAGCTTGGCCACTCCATGACTACCTCGAGACTAAGGATATTCAGAGGATATAGTGAACAGTCAGATCTTCATTCCTCAATCCCATTGTCTGGAACGCTCTTAGCAGAATAACTGCTGCTGGTTATTCCTCCCTCAAACATTCCCCAGACCTAAGAAAAGCCTTGTGGGAGAGATGGGATTCATTTTCTTAAGACGTAATAAAAAAAACAGCCCTGTAAACAGCATTAGAGTTTGTTATAACAGCTTTGCTGTCAAGGTGATCATATGCCATATTATCACCCATAAGTATCATCTTGATACATCGTTTTTAGATTATCATGCTTTTATGAGCATAAATCATGAGCATGAGCAAATACCATTAATTTTTCTTAAATATTTTCATAGCAAATTTCATTGAAATTAATTCAGCAGTTTTTGAAAAATCCGTGAGAATGTGTTACCTACACACACATATATACACTGCCGAAAACAATGAAAGGGAGGAATTGTATTTTTAAAAAATAATAATGATAATAATAATTAATGCCTATACGCAAATAAGGTTTCAGATGATAGCTGTGCTCTTCGCGAACATTTTTGCCACGCAGTGGACTGTGACGTCGTAATTCAGTGACGCTGTAATCGCGGTTGTGAAGAGGTACCTCATTTTCTTACTACAGCTTGTAGCTTAAGGACGTTTTAAAACGTCATAGCTTAGACCAATCCTTTTTTTAAATTTCTTTGCTTCCCCACTATTAAAATGGTCAGTTGTCATCATCTAGATGATGCCAACTAATGGCAGACGGTTGGAACACTCGAGGTGAGCCAATCCCAAGCTACCTGCAGTAGGGACCAAGGGATTTCGAGAAATGTGGTCACCACTCTGTGAAAACAGTTCACAGAGACAGGAACAGTGGTCCGCCGATCTGATCAAGGCCGCAAAAGGACAGCAAAGCCGGCTTAGGACCATTGTTTGAGATATAGCCAAAAGGGATAGGTCCGCAACAATGACACAACTGTCTCGAAACCTCTATAATACAACTGGAACATCCATTTCGTGGATATCGGTCACCCAGAGATTTAATGCAAATGCCCTGTATGTCAGGTGCCCTGTAGTCTGCATCCCTTTGACTGTGAACCACAAAAAGTATCGCCTAGCATGTTGCTGAGAACACGTGGTGAAACTAGGAGTCAATACCAGCCCACTAACATAGTCGAAAAATACCACTATGGTCGAGGTTTTCTGATGGTCTAAGCAGGCATCATAATAGATAGGCATACCGACCTTCATGTATTCGATAGAGGTACTCTGACAAGTCAGCGGTACAAGGACGAGATCCTTGCAACCTACGTCAGACTTTTCTGCTGAGCATATGTACACAATTTCATCTTGATGGACTATAACGCACGCCAACACAGGGTTCAGCTGGTGGAGAAGTACCTCCAATCAGATCATATTTAACTATTTTAGTGGCCTTCGATGTCCCCTGACCTTAATCTCCTCAAACACATATGGCAGGTCCTTAGACGCTCAATTGTAGCTCGAAGACCAACTCCAATGACTATCCAAGAGTGGGTACGATTGCTACTGGGTTTGATAAGAGCCCTGGTAAAGAGTATGAAACACGAATACAAGAGTTGCATAGCCTTTTGAGGCGATCATTCACCCTATTAGTCATGTGTTTCTCTGATTGACAGGGTGTCGGTCAGCAGCTGTGCTGGACAAGCGACCATTTTTATTTAGGGTGCAGATTGTGCTCATTTTTGTTTTCCCATATATTGCTCTTATATCCGATAAAATTTTGGCCGGGTTTGTTCTTATTTGCTTTGTTAGTTTTCTTTTTATTGCAAAAAATCACATTTGTCTCTTTAATTGCTTTCACCAGTATATATATATATATAATCACTATAACTATAGCACATTGATAATCACTATAGCTGAAGCATACAAAAACAGAAATTGTAATATGAACCAGATATTAGAATTTAGAAAAGATATATTAGAAATTATAAAAACGATAGAATTTAATATATATATATATATAAATGGATACTGGAGTATTATAAACATTGCTGACTTAGGGCAGCTCTTATGCATAAAATAATTTATAAAAAAGTAAGGTTTTCCGTGTTTTTTGAACAGCCAACCTTCCCCCTTTCTTTTAATAATGCTGAGCAAATTCCTATTGAAAATAATGTATGGAATATCTAAATCCATTACAAGAAAAAGATAATTTATCTAAAAATTGCATTCAAAAATGCAGAACCCACTCTAAATCTGAGTACAATAAACAAGTTATTGCCAGTGTGACGTTTGAGATAAATAATGGTAACGTGATATTGATTAATTTAAACATTTAGTTTATTTATGCCATAGCTATTATTTACAGATTATACATTGATATATTATTAAACTTACGAAAGATATTAAAGTTCAAATGATGGGATTTGTGAGGAAGAAGTTTCATTGGGGTCCGCTCTCAACGAAGGTTGTCAGACCGTCTCTAGCTTCGGGGATCAACAATCGGCGTCTTTAGCTTCCAGTTACATCCAGCTGGTGGGCGGAAAAAAAGGGTCCCTCGTGGTGTTAAAGGTTGCTAAGGCGATCCAAGATGGGGCCATGCAATAATTTTAAAGTTTCAGATGCCAATACACGTGTGATTATTCACAAAGATGCCGATTCCCAGCTGTGTGGCGGAAAATTCACAGTTACGTCATACGAATTTGTGACGCCAAACATAAATTCAATGCCTGGAATTAGCTGAATAGTAGCACTTAGCATAAGTATGAAACTAATAGAAATAAAATAACTAAATAGTATATAATTATTACCGTTACTTGAGGGACATTAGGATTATAAATGTATTTAAGTATTTAATAAATAAAAATTTTACTATGATTAACATAAAAAACTGAAGTAGTATTAATAATTTTATCTATAATTCGAATATGAAAGTAACTATAAGTATATCTATCAAGGAAAAATTATAAATTTATAATAATAAACTATTAATATTCTAAGGAATTTAATCCTTACTATTTAGAATTCCTTTACCATTCGTGCATAGTTAGTAGGTTTACCGAAGCTAACGAAATTAACGGAAATTAATAATTGCCTAACGGTCTCTTATTTTAAAGTATTAAAAAAGAAGCTTTGCTAGCTTGGCAAACTTATCACCAAACTTGGTGGCAAAAAAAGCACAAAAACCAGGGGTGGGCTACAATAGAACCCAAATATTATATTATCAATATTAATAGAGTTGAAAAGATCTTCAAAATCAAATCTATAGACTGAAGAAATCTTTTTATCTTTAATGTGTTCAATTAGTTCTTTATTATTTTTAAGTATGGCTGTGGATTTAAGATTATTTATTGTATCTTGTAATGTTTCAGGTGTAATTTTGCCTGTTTTGATGATATGTGTTAAAACCGTTAGTAACAGTTCTAAGTTTGACAGGGTCTTTATGAAATTTGGGAATAAGAAATACATACGGATATTCAAAACTATTACTAATTTGTATTCTTAATTATTCATGAAAAGCCAGAATGCCATTATTCATTTCTCTATCAGAAATTGATGATCAAATAAAAGTGTTACTATTATCAAAATATTTGTTGATCATTAAATATAATAGTACTTACATATGAAGGCAAAATTTCCTAGCACTTTATCAATATATAAACTATAATAAAATTATTTTGCAATTTTTTAATCTGATTTTTAATATCTTTATAAGAGATATTATTATCTGTAATAAAAAGTTATATTTATTAAGGTGTTGTGTGTGTAATATTATGTTTGAATTCTGTGAATGCTTCTAAAGGCATGCTATTTTTATAGTTCTTTTATAAATGAATTGCTCAATATCATTATATAATTAATTTTTGATAATTTTATTATTATTGGAAATCATTAGTCTTAAACCAGTACCTTTATTTATCATATTTCTGAGATTGTCTTTTACAGCATTGAGGTCACAAGTAATAACATGCTGGTGATGTTTTTCAAAATATTCTTTAAATTCATTACAATTATACTTTAAATTTTCCTACTTTATAGGCACAATTATAGTTAAAAATTTATCTACTTATTTTTTTATTGTATTTTAAAGCTTTTTTAATAGTGATATTATGAATTGGGAAAGTTGACATGTGTTTTTTAAACATGCTAGAAAATTTATATATATATATAGGCCAATTCTCTACTAACAAGAGATAACATCCAAACAATAACATTCGACAAACACATAGACAGCAGGAAAATCACACAATGAAGGACAAAAGAGTAATCGAGATAATAAATATAAAATGGATGCTGCAGTGTTATTAATATTACTGACTTAGGACAGCTATTATATAAAAAATAATTTATATAAAAGTGGGGTTGAACATGTTTTTTGCCCAGCCAACCTTCCTCCTTTTCTTGTAAATAACACTGAGCAAAAACCAGTTGGAAATAATGGATAGAAATATCTAAATCCATTACAAGATAGAGGTAACTTACCTAAAAATTGCACTTACAAATGCAAAGCCCGCGCTAAATCTGAGTGGAAACATTAATTTGTTGCCAGATTCTATACCCTAATACAGATTTAAATCAAAAGAATGGCTGAAATGTAGCACTTAACAAAAGATTAAAAAGAATGGAAATAAAAATTAATAAAAGTTACATATTATAGCATAACTATAATAACACCAGAGTAAATATGAATAAAATAATAGTAAGTAATTTCTAATCTAATATTAGATTATGGAGATAACTGTAACAAAATATTTGTTTATAGTAATAAGCTATTATCTCAATCTCATAATTTTAATCCTAACTATTTTGAATAGCTTTATTTATATAACTATTAATAAAATTAATTGGGTATTTCTGAATATAGAAACATGTACATTACTCTCCCAATGAGGAACTTTTATAATATTGAAATTAAAATCTTCTCTTTTATCATAAATATTAGAAACTATTACATTTTCATATAATTTGGCATGTATGTCAAGAAAATTTGCTTCATTGTTGTTATTATTTGTCTGTATTAAATTAAGATATAGTGGATAAAAATTAATGTTAGGTATAAAATTGGCTTGTTTGCCAAAAATGATTATATCATCTATATAACGATAAATATAAAATTTAGAATTATTAATGTAACTACTTTTAAAATAATGTAAATATAAATTGGCAAGACAGTTGCTCGCAGGGCCACCTTGTAGCAATTCTTTAATCTGCTGATAATAGTTACCTTTATGATATATATAGTTCTCTTTAAGTACAAACCTAAGTAGTGAACCAAATCTATCATAATTAACATTATTAAATAAATTTTCTTTATGTAAATTTACAAGTATATTAATCAAATCATCAATATTAATAGAGTTAAAGAGATCTTCAAAATCTAAACTATAGACTGAATAAATTTTTTTATCTTTCATTTTTTCAACAAGTGATTTGCTATTTTTAAGAATGGCTGTGGATTTAAGATTATTTATTGTTTCATGCAATATTTCATGGAGAATTTTGCCTGTTTTGCTGATATATGTATTAAAACCATTTGTAACTGTCCTAAATTTAACTGGGTCTTTATGAAATTTGGGAGTAAGAAATATATGTGGAAATTTAAAATTATTATTAATTTGAATTTTTAACTTTTTATGAAAAGCCAAGATACGTTTATTTATTTCTCTATCAGAAACAGAAGACTTAATAAAAGCTGTATTATTATCGAAATAATTGATCAATAAATTATAATAGTATTTACATATGAAGGCAAAATTTCCTGGCACTTTATCAACATAAACCATAATAAATTTATTTTGTAAATTTTTAATCTGACTTTTATAATATTATTAAAAAAGATTTTATTATCTGTACCATAGTTATATTTATTAAGCTGCTTTGTAGTTTTACCTTTGAATTCTGTGAATGCCTCTATAGGCATACTATATTTAATAGGTATTTTGTATATAAAATGCTCAATATCATTATATAACTGATTTTTGATAATTTTATTATTATTCGAAATCATTAATCTAAAACCAGTACCTTTATTCATAATGTTTCTAAGATTATTGTCTTTTACAATATTGAGATCACCAGTAACAACATGCTTGTGATGTTGATCAATGAAATCTTTAAATTCACTACATTTACATATATATATATATATACATATAATAAATATATATATATATTTAATATATAAATACTACTTGTCTTTATTTATTTTTACCTATAAGTTTGGTGTTAAAAGGCTTTTGAAAAATATCTGAGGGATAAAACTTCAATTAAGCTAAAAAGGTTACTCTAATTTAAATAATTACAAATGTTTGTTTTTAATGAAAAAGGGCCTTTTCATGCTAGATGTTTTTTTAATCTGTTACATTTATTGGTTTGAACTTTATTATAATACCTTAATATATAATGTGTGTTGACTTACACACATAATAGTTCTTGTTATTTTATACAGTAACTGCATACTTTGTTATCCTAGGTTAAAGAAGAAGTTCTGAAAATCGATTATGAAAAGTTGTTCGCAATTTCAAAGAAATATGTTGAAGAATTTTTATTTAATTTCACACCACCTTCCCCGAAATCTTCTTTTACAGTCCATACATTCGAGCATGGAAAAGCTGACTTCGATATCCATTTTGGAGTGTCTCAGTCTTATCCTGTGAAAATCTTTTTTGGCATCGTAGACCGAATAACGAATTTAATACAGAAATTTTTTACAAACAGAGCTCAATTTGGCTCAAATGCTTTACTAGTCAAATTCAAAAAGGCTGCTGATTTAAACTTCTTCCCACCATATGAAGGTAAGTATTCAAAATGACTGTATTTTGCGATTGTTTTAATAATATTTGGTAGATGGAAATAACCTTGGTAAATATATCATATATTTTGATATAGATATATTCTATAAGTTTACACCAATTTGAATAAAGTTTTTATGGATAATATTCATAAAATTTGTATCATTTTCAAAATATGAGCAGATGATGAAGAAAATAGATATATTAAAGCATATAATGGCATCAACATAACACTAATTACATCATTTAGTATTATGAAGATCATAGCAAAAGGAAATAAACATTTTAAGCAATAAATTATTAAAGCTTTTTTTTTATACTTTGTATAAGTTAAATACACGCATGGTCTCTAAATATTTTACAGAATATGAATTAATGTAGATACAACTTAGTATTTTGATTCAAATGCTTTGGTAGAAATAACAAATATTTTGGAGAGAGAAATTCAATATCAAGAAGCCTTAAAAATATATCATGTTAAACTTTTTCTTTACAATCTAGCTGCATTATATGCCAAAATATATATTTTGGGAAATAAGGATATTATCTTTATCTTGCCTAAGCGGTCAATTTTTTTTCCCAAAATGTTCCAAAAGAGGCTCATTTTTTATTGCATATAGCTAAGAATAACATTTAACATAACGTGAAAATGAAAGAGAATTTTATTTTAATTTTCACTTTTAAAGTTTTCACACTATTTTTTATTTTATATTTGTGGAAAACCAAAACCATTAAATGTTTGTCTTTTTATAAGTACATTCTGCATGCTATGAAGATTGCTTCATATATCTTAAAAGAATTTTTCTCATACTTACCAAAAAAAAAAAAATCTTGTTCTTACCTCTTTTTCAAACATTGGAGGATTTTGTGTGTCCGTGTGTATATATGCATGCACACACATATATATGCACACACAATTTGAAGCATGATGTAATACTAAGTCGTACTTCGCAATGGGGACAGAGATAATATCGGCTTTTTTGGGACACTATCGTTCCATTTTCATTTCTTCGCAAGTAACAAGTTGTACAAAGCCTTGGCAGTCCCTGTTCTTTTCAAAAATCTAAATTTCTGCCTTCAATGAAAAACTAGCTGCATGCCCCGGCATTGTACGGTCCTTCTCTACTTTTATAAATTTTCCCTGCCCTTCTCAAAATCAGCACTTCCAATATTCTTTTTCAAACTCACTTTCTTTTATTTTCCCTCCGCTTAGCCCGGTGTGGCTCGGGATTTTACTTAGTGTATAACTTAGAATTCCCTGTTTCAAAATTTTTTCGCTTCCTTTCTTTGTCAGACAGGTTTATTTCCGCCCGGTGTTGCACGAACATTTTTGAATGCATAACATATTGTCATGGAAAAATTACCCTTCTCCTCTCGCTATCAGAACTCTTGAGTAAATGAACAGTGGGATTTTAATATTCACTCAATCACTTGGCACTTTTTTAGGCTCCGGAAACGAAAATGTACCTTTTTAAAAATAGTTGTATGAAGAAAAAGAAGAAATTTTTATAATTACAAAATTTCACAACTGTATTAAATGTTGAATTAAAACTGTGAGTATTTTTTGAAATGTTCGATACATGGAAAAAAAGTTTCATACGATTATTTTTATAAATGAAGAAGTAATAAAAACTTTGAATTTGATAAGTAGTTATTGAATATTTAAAATTTGAGTATTTTTTAAAAATTCGTAAAAAAAAGTTTTTGGCATTTTATTTTTTAAATCACTAACTCTAAAAGATCAAATTTTAATTTTCTTAAAAATCATTTTCATATAAACGCATCGATATTGATTCATTTTAGAAAAAAATCTTAAAATATGTAAGGTATCGTTGATTTGTAAAAAAAAAGAAGAAAAAAAACATTCTATATCGTGACGAAATAAATTATCTTTCCAATTTCAAAATTGCTGGCGAAGTTATTAAATGCGCGAATAAAATTTTGAGTATTTTTTAAAAATTCATAAAAATTGAGCGATGATGCTGTTTCGAAACCGGATACAAGCGTTAGTAATCAAGCGTTCTAACCAAAAAATAGAACTCTCTTGCCGAATACGCCACGAACTTAACGGAAACAGGAGTGAAAAAACGTTTAAAATAAAAGGAAGAGATATTTAATTTCGCAAAATCTGGTGATTTCCATTATTTGTAGATATTTTTTAAAAATTCGTAAAAAAAAAAGTTTTTGACATTTTATTTTTTAAATCACTAACTCTAAAAGATCAAAGTATGAGTTTTTTTAAAAATCATTTTCATATAAATGCACCGATAATGCTTTATTTTAGAAAAAATCATAAAATATATAAAGTATTGTTGTTTTGTAAAAAATAAATTAATATACATATTGTATCATGACAAAATAAATTATCTTTTCAATTCATGCAATTATTTTTATAAATGAAGAAGTTATTAAAAATTTGAATTTTTGTTTGTAAGTTACTAAATATTCAAAATTTGAGTATTTTTAAAAATTCGTAAAAAAAAAGTTTTCGACATTTTATTTTTTTAAATCACTAACTCTAAAAAATCAAAGTGTGAGTTTTTTAAAACTCATCTTCATATAAACGCATCTATATTGATTCATTTTAAAAAAAATCATAAAATATATAAAGTATCGTTGTTTTGTAAAGAAAAAAAAACATACTGTATCGTGACGAAATAAATTATTTTTCCAATTACAAAGTTGTTGGCGAAGTTATTAAATGCGCGAATAAAATTTTGTGTATTTTTTAAAAAATCATAAAAAAATTAAGCGAAGATTTTGTTTTGAACCTGGGTACAACTGTAAGTAATGTAGCTCTTTAAACGAACTCACCACGAAGTCTTTGGGAAAAAGGAGTGAAAAGACCTTTAAAATAAAACAAAGAGATATTAAATTTTGCCAAATCTGATAATTTTCAATTTTTATAGGGGCATCTTCTTTTCTAGTGTAACCTTTTATCAAACGTGACGGGCAAAGAGTAAAAGAGTCGTTTGGCGCCGAACAGGCTTTCGCTGCCAAATCCTTGGCTATTGTAAAAATGCGTTATTTGTTAAAATTTTAATTTTTTGTTCGGGCTTAATGTCCTCAAACTTCATATATCGATTGCAAACAACAGTAGTTTTTAAACAAAAATGTAACAAAAATAATGCTGAAGTATTTCTCGCAAAAAGGAGAAAAAACGAAAAACACAATTTTTTTTAAACCGTAATTTTTAAGTAATTTTTTCAGACTTAATACAAATTACGGATAATATTGTTCTACACAGGGGAAAAAATTTTCAAGAGATTATTTTTATAAATAAAGAAGTTATTAAGTATTTAAAAAAATATTGAGTATTTTTTGAAGAATCGTAAAAAAAAGTTTTTGACATTTTATTTAAAAATGACTGATTCTAAAAGAGAAAAGCA
Organism: Trichonephila inaurata madagascariensis; assembly: GCA_019973955.1. Lineage (NCBI taxonomy): Eukaryota > Metazoa > Arthropoda > Arachnida > Araneae > Nephilidae > Trichonephila > Trichonephila inaurata. The sequence goes on along the minus strand of BMAV01016194.1, from coordinate 123,666 downwards.
CGAACTTTTTTAGTGTAGAATATCATTTCATTAACGCAAAAGAAAATGCAAACGGAATGATTTAGAAATCATTTTCATAAAAACGTATCCATTTTGATTCATTTTAGAAAAAATCGTAAAAAATAGAAAATATCATTATTTTGTAAAATAAATTATGCCGTATCATGGCGAAGTAAATGATCTTTCCGATTCTGTAATTATTTTTAGTCTGAGTCTCATAAAAAAAATTAGATCGTGTTTTAAAAACGTCAGGGATAAAAAAAAAACGTCGAAAAATTGTAATTTTCGAGGGGGATTCCTCGGACCATTCTCAATCTTTTGGTACCTTCGGCGAGTTTCTGCGCCGTGCGATTCGTGAGAAGATAGATACACCTAGTCGCATAGATAGATATGTTAGCTTACCTTCGAATTTTAATAGTGTAGATTCCAGCTTTCACTAAAAGAAAAATCCAGGATGAGAAGTATTTCAGTACGTACCATGGACAAACTACATTTCATAAAAATACTAGCATTAATAATCTCATGATAAGAATGAAAAATATGTTCAAATCAAAGATATAAGAAAATATCCGTGCCCGTGCAGCGTATGGGCAAACCGGTTGTAGCCAGCTTTTAGTAGGCGATACTGTGTATGGGCAAACCAGTTAAAGGGCTATAGAGAGTATAGGTTTACAGTATTCATGAGTAAAAATTCCATTCGCATGGAGAATTTTCATTAACATGTCTGTAATACTAGCACTCTTTTAACTTTATATTATTGTTAATTTTTGTTTTTGAATTTTTTAGTAATTCTCATAAATTATCAAATATTCATTACTGAAACTGAAATTTGATGGCATTTATGCATACTTAAACATAATAACAAGACTGAGTGGTAGCGTATCGCGCTTCCACACCACAGGTCCGGGGTCTTATCCTCGGGCTGGGCAAGGTCGACTCAGCCTTTCATTCCTTCAGTGGGTCGATAAATGAATACCAAGCTTGCTTTGGAGATTAAACACTGATTGTTTCGCTTCAGATTGACCACTTCTCATGCACCTCAGTGCCCAATGGTTACGTATGGCACAGTAGGTCTTGGCCCTCAAGGGCTGTTGCGCCAATGAGTTTAAACATAATAACTCCTTGAAGTTCTTTGTTAAATGTGACTTAAAGTCAATTCCCTTTACCCGATAATGTGTTTTATGTAGAATAAATTGATATTTAGAATCTGTGTCAGTGACTAGAAGCTTATAGTACTAGAACAGGGAAGCCAATGCCAACCTGTGCCACACATGCCACAGTGTAGCATGGTGGAGTTGTAACAGTGGCAAGCAAAGACTTATTGAAAAATTTGAAAAAAAATAACCAAAGACTTTTTTTTTTACAATTTTATTAAAATGCGATTGTCTCAGACAAAAACCTCAAAATTTATATTTTTAAAAACAATTAATTGAATTACAATAGAAAATTATCATGTAAAGAATACTCTTTCCTTATGGTGTATGCTGGTATTCCAAAGGAAATGCGCTCACGAGAATTTAGAACTTGAGGGAGCTCTCTCATTTTAAAATATCTGGAAGAAAACAATGAACTGCCCAGTGAATGCTAGCTACTCAAGAATGAAGACTGGCTGTGGGTAAAAGATTTTCTTACCGATATTATGGGACATTTAAGTATTTTAAATTTAATCTTACACATGGAAAAGATAGTATTTTTCCTATGCTAGTTGGTAATATATCTTTTATAAATAAACTTTTGCACCTTTATCTCCGTTTTGAAGAAAAAAAGAAATCGAGCATTATTAATTATCAACCAAAGTGAATAATTCTCCAAGCTATAGTAGATATTAAAATTTAAGGTTCATTTTGAAAGATTCACATTGAGTGCTAGGTTGGATATTTTCAAGACGATAAAATAATGCTGATCTTTTCATGAATCCTTTTTCAATTTCTCTCTCTACAAGACATTAGTTGTTACCCACTTGAAATCCAAATCTCAATTATTAACCTACAGCACTATATAGACTGAAAAGCAAATATAAGAAACTTATTTGGCACAAATTTGTTGAATGCAATAATATCGTAAAATTAAATGACAATAGCTATCTAAGCATTTAAGAAAATCAAATACCTTATTTTTAATAGCTTATCTTAACCTTATTCTCGCTTAGTACTCTAAATACTCTTAGTACTATAAATTTCTGCACTTGTGGGTATTTTAAATCTTCACTTTCTATCAAACTTGTGGAGTAAACCTTACTATATAAATGTATAACTTACAGTATTTTATCTTATATATGCCATGGCTTAAAGAAACAATTGCCTGTGGGGTTAGAGCCGTTGGTAGCCTGGTGGTTAGAGCATCGGACTCCAGACCGGAAGGCCTGGGCCCGATGCCACCAAATACCCTCCGAGTACACACGGAGTACGTGCTCGTTAAATTATTGGGTCCGAAAGTCTTAAGGGCTGAATCACGAGTGCAGGGGACTGCAGAATATTTCCCTTCCCTCCAGTCCCATGCCTAAATTGTGGAGGTGGAGATAGGTGGTATCGCCATCTATCGTCCCTTCGGGGAATTTCGCCGAGCTAATTTGTACTGTTACTTGTATGGTGCTCAAGGCCTAGGCCTATGGCAGGCGTACTTCTAGCCCCTTGCCACGATGAATTTCGTGGGCCTCGTTCTGACTACGTCAGACAGGTGGCATTAGCCACAACAACAATTCCCTCAAATAATGGATTTAAGTTTTAATTTATAGGAAATAAAAACTCGATTTCTTACAGTCAAATGTGTTGCAACTTTTAAATTTTTTAAAAGGTTACTAATTTAACTATTCCTGTTGTACTGGTTTATATTTAAGTGTCTCACTCTAAATTTATTCATTTGAGCTTCTACTGATATTATGCGGACAATTCTAAAGATAAATAGTTGGGCCTCTGAAAGTTTAAAAATTAAATTCCAGCAAAATTAATAATCTTCTTTTCTAAATAATATTTTAATTAGTTTTCTGTATTTTTTCATCAGTTTTGCTAAACAAAACCATTGTATTTGTTTTCCAGCTCAAGCTATGCTTGTGAATAGCCAGCATTTCATAACATTTGACAAACTATTTTACGATTTCGCTGGAGAATGCGTTTATCTGCTTACTAGGGACTTTGAGGATGGTAACTTCACTTTTGCTATCACACCAGCTGAAGCAGGCAAAGATCCATCAATACTTGCATTAATCAACAATCTAACCGTTGAATTTAACAGTGGAGATAAAATGGTGTGTATTAAAATTTTTAATAACATTTCAATATTTGAGAACATAGTCTGAATTATGTACCACGAATCAAAGAAAAGTAATTTAATAAAATTAGATATTTTTGTTTGCCTCTTTAAAAGACAGCATGTAGAGGGGATGATGCGTTTAATCTATAGAGGATGGAAGTCCTCGCATTGATGTGATATAAAAGTTTGCAAAGAGGGTGTCAGAGCCCAGTTATCGCTCTTGTCATTTGAGCCGAAGTTCAAAATTACAAAGTCCTCCAATAGCTTTCGTGTTACTTTAAAGGGAGATATTAATGAATTTGTGAGTGTTTTTACTTCCCTAGCTCATAGGGTGAAAGTGCCATATAATTCTTTTTATATTATAACGCTGTTATAAAAGATTTTTAAACAGAAATTTCACAATTGTCTCATTGGATGTTTTATTTTATTTAAAAGTTTTCTTCCTTTTATACATATTTTTAATAAGTAATCATTACTAAATAATAAGATGCAACAATTTTGAGATTCTCAACCTGAAGTGGCATAACCAAAAAAAAGAAGAAATAGGTGTTAAATTTTTGAATGCATGTAATTTTTTTATTTATTCATTAATTTTCTTGGAAAATACATTATATTTGTAAAAGTTTTTTTTATATGTTTTTAATACTTGATTTGTTAATTCAAACTTTTTTCCAATGTCCACTTTATCCTGCATTGTAATTTCAGCAATAGGCTTTTTTTAAAAAAATTACCTGATGTCTTTTCTTGTAACTGTTTAGTTGATGTTCGCTTTTTGCAATAAATGTTAAAAAGTACTAAAATGCCTTTTGTTCTTTAACAAGAATGACTTTGATTTTTTATCATAAAATAGCTCAAATACCTAAACCTCATTCCCCTTGTGACATAATTTAACAAAAATTAATGTTTTATTTTATTTATCTCTTCATCTATGTATGAGAGACTATCTTTTTACATGGGTAGGTTTTGTAATTCGACCTACCCTAATACATATGCTATGGATTTCATACTCATACATTATTACCATCTGCAAAAACAAATTTTTTTATGGCTTTTCTTAGTGGTAATACTCAGACTTTTGGCTGGAGTTATTAATCAGGAGTGTTTATATACTATTGTATGTATATTTTACAATTAAGTCAGAAAAACTGTATGTAATTACCACATAAAAATGTTAAAAATAAAACTTCAATTGCATTTCAAAGAGTTTCGTAAATGTAAATTTCAATTAATTGATTGTATTCTTGTATCTGCATACTTTCAGGTCAAAATTAGTGATAATCCAGTTGAATTGCCATACATCTCAGATGAGTTTAATATTGAACGAGCTGGAAGCAACTCTATAATTTTCGATGACAAGCATGGTGCCAAATTCAAATGCAATTTGGAACACAAACTATGCACATTTACAATATCAGGCTGGTATTTTGGAAAAACTGCTGGTCTTCTAGGAACGTATAACTATGAGAAATCAGACGAATTTAAAAGACCTAAAGGTCACATCGCAAACAATCCAACAGTTCATGCAAAAAGCTGGGAATTGAAGAAAGGCTGTAAAACGAGTAATTTGGTTTCTGACGTTAAAATTAACGAAAATAGTGAATATTATAAATCATGCAAGAAATATTTCAAGGATACTTCATCTCCACTAGCTGCTTGCTTTAACGAAGTAAGTGTTTTTTATTTGAATAATACATAACTTTTATAACGCATGCTTGACAATTATACAGTCTCACTTTATTAATCAACATTAATGCATTTGAATTCAAAATATTCGCATCTTTAAACATAAATTAAATTTTTTTTATTGCTTAGTGTACACATAAAGAATAATATTCATACCATTTTTAAGTATTCTGATGTTTTTAAAATTATTTAAAGGAAAAGGATTCAAATACCCTGCACACAGTACAGGCTTATTAAGTATTATTTTGAGTTATATTTAAATACTGAAATGTTATTATGTATTAATAGAGTAAATCATAACAGCATACATGCATGTATATATATAGTCAAAATTCTCTACTAAAGAGAGATGAATAATCAATAATATCATCAAAACTGAAAAAAAAAATTGAAATTGCAGGATCACCAGACATAAGATTTTAGAAAGGATATATTAGAAATTAAAAATAATAGAATTTTAAATACGCATGCTACAGTATTATAAGCATTGTTGACTTAGGACAGCTCCTATATATAAAATAATTTATATAAAAGAGGGATTGAATATGTTTTGTGACCAGCCAACCTTATATCCGATGATATTTTGGCCAGGTTTGGTCTTATTTGCTTTGTTAGTTTTTTTTATTGCAAAAAATCATTTGTCCCTTTAATTGTTTTCACCAGTATATATATATAATCACTATAGCTATAGCACATTGATAATCACTATAGCTGAAGCATACAAAAACAGAAATTGTAATATGAACCAGATATTAGAATTTAGAAAAGATATATTAGAAATTATATAAACAATAGAATTCAAAATATATATATAAATGGATGCTGAAGTATTATAAACATTGCTGACTTAGGGCAGCTCTTATACATAAAATAATTTATAAAAAAGTAAGGTTTTCCATGTTTTTTGACCAGCCAATCTTCCCCCTTTCTTTTTATAATGCTGAGCAAAATCCTATTGAAAATAATGTATGGAATATCTAAATCCATTACAAGAAAAGTGTAACTTACCTAAAAATTGCATTCAAAAATGCAGAGCCTGCACTAAATCTGAGTACAATAAACAATTATTGCCATATTCTGAACTCAAATGCAAATTCAAAGCATGAAAAATGGCTAAATAGTAGCACTGAGCAAAAATATGAAAAGAATAGAAATTGAAAATTGTTTATACATACCACCATTATTTTAGGGATACTAGGATTATAAATGCATTTAAATATTTTTAAAAAGAGAATAAGTAAATTTAGAATATGGAGGTAACTATATCTATCTAGGAAAAATGATAAATTGATAATAATAAACTATTAATATCCTAAAGAATTTTAATCCTTACTATTTAAAATTTCTTTATTCAAATAACTATGAAATAAATTGATTGGGTATTTTTGAATTAAGCAATATTTAGTGAAATGTTTATAGTTTTTTATTTTTTCTGATTTTTTTTAAACAAGAAATTTATTGCGTTGTATGTAATTAATAACAATATTTATGAATATAGAAACGTGTACTTTACTCTCCCAATGAAGTATTTTTATAATATTGAATTTAAATTCTATGCTTTTGTCACAAAAATCTTAGTAACTATAAAAAATTATCTTTTAATTTAATTTCTATATCAAGAAAATTTGCTTCATAGTTGTTACTATTTGTCTGTATTAAATTAAGATATTGTGGATAAAAATTAGTGTTAGGTTTACAATTATTTTGCTTGCCAAATATGATAATATCAACTATATAACGAAAAATGTAATATTCAGAATAATCAATGAAACTAATTTCAAAATAATGTAAATATAAAGTGTCAAGACAGTTGCTAGCAGGGCCACCTTGTGACAAACCTTTAATCTGTTGATAATAGTTACCATTATAATATATATAGTTCTGTTTTAGTACAAATCTAAGTAAAGAACTAAATCTATCATAATTAACATTTTTAAATAAATTATCTTATATGTAATTTTATATGTATTTTAATCATATCATTAATATTAATAGAGTTAAAAATATCTTCAAAATCTTCAAAATATCTTAAATCAATTGAAGAAATCTTTTTATCTTTAATTTGTTCAAAAAGTTCTTTACTATTTTTAAGTATGACTGGATTTCAGATTATTTATTGTATCTAAATATTTCATGTATAATTTTGTCTGATTTACTGATATAGGTATTTAAACCATTAGTAACAGTTCTAAACTTGACTGGGTCTTTATGAAATTAAAGAGTAAGAAAAACACATGTGGAAATTTAACATTATTATTAATTTGTATTTTTAATTGGGTGCTAGTTTGATATGACGGGGCAAGGCGCCAAGCAACACTTGTTGTCGCTGGAATGGAATCCAGATGGCGGCCTAGCGGTATCAAATCATCAGGAAGATAATTTTAAAGAATTTTTTTGAAATACAATGAAGTATATTTCAAAAGAAGAATATAGAAAGAGATTGAGAATAACCAAGATCAATCAATAAATAATGAATAATAATATAATATAATAAAAAGTAGCACGTACAAATAATATTATGCAGTATATAATAATCTCTCTTATAATATAATATAATTTAATAGTAATTATTAAAAAGAATAATCATCGTATTGTAATATTATGAAAATTATACATAAGAATACTCATATAACGTAAAGTTATAAATAAATAACATATTAAAAATGATAAAAGAATGACAAAATAATAATTATTAATAAAAAACACAATAATTATTAATTAAAAACATAATAATTATAAATAAATAACATGTAATAATATTTATATATAAATATAATAACTTAGAATTCCCTGTTTCGAAATTTTTTCGCTTTTTTTCTTTGTCAGACAGGTTTATATCCCCCGGGGGTTGCACGAATATTTTTGAATGCATAACATATTGTCATGGAAATTCCCCTTCCCCTCTCTCTATCAGCCCTTCCTGGTGTGTGTATGTGATTTTTATATTAACGTCATTACAAAATTCTCGTGGTGTAATTTCCCACAATTAATTATTAATGCTCTTTTAAAATTTTGGCTACCGCTGAAGACCTGCTTTTAAGAGGAGCGTTGGTGTAGTATGGTAGTTAGGAGAGATGAGTGCCAGATCAAGTCTCATCCTCGTCACTTGACCATGGTTCGAAATTTCGAAGTTCGTCGCCAAAAGCTCTTGAGTAGGTGAACAGTGCAACTTTAATATTCACTCACTCACTTTACAACTTTTTAGCCCTCTGAAACGAAAATGTACCTTTTTAAAAATAGTTGTATGTTGAAAAAAGGCAAAAAAGTAGAAATTTTTATAACTACAAAGTTTCAGATCTGTATTAAATGTTGAATTAAAATTGTGAGCATTTTTTGAAATGTTCGATACATGGAAAAAAAGTTTCATGCAATTATTTTTATAAATGAAGAAGTTACAAAATTTTTGAATTTGATAAGTAGTTATTAAATACTTAAAATTTGAGTATTTTTTAAAAATTTGTAAAAGTTTTCGGCATTTTATTTTTTAAATCACTAACTCGAAAAGATCAAAGTATGAGTTTCTTCAAAATCATTTTCTTTTAAATGCATTGATACTGATTCATTTTAGAAAAAATATGCAAAGTATCATTGTTTTGTAAGAAAAAAAAACTATACTGTATCGTGGCGAAATAAATTATCTTTCAGATTAAAAAAATTCTGGCGAAGTTATTAAAATTTTGAGTATTTTTTAAAAAATCATAAAAATTAAGCGATCATGTTGTTTTGAACCCGGTTAAAATCGGCAGAAATCAAGCGCTATGCCGAATGGGCCACGAACTTCACAGTAAGTGAGTGAAAAGATCTTTAAATTAAAAGGAAGCGATATTCAATTGTGAGCACTTTTTGAAACCATGTAAAAAAAAAGTTTTTGGTATTTAATTTTTTAAATCACTGATTTTAAAAGAGCAAAGTAAGAACATTTTAGTTCAGACGGTTTATCCATCATAGTCATCAACACATAACAATTGAAAAATTTTGATTAACACAAAACAAAATACTGCTTTATTTTAAAAAATATTAATTTAAAGCAATACATTTAAATGCATTGCAATTGAACTTGTTTAAAATATTGGTAACGGAGCAAAAGCGATTAAGTATTTTACAAATATTAGAGAAATTTTTGATTTATAAATGGATGTTCAAATTGAATTTTTTTGAACAAATCATTTGAATTTATCAAAATACGGTGGCGAATATCTTAATTTTTAAAATTTAACTTTTAAATTTTTCAGATAATTATGAATTTGCATAATTCTATTTTAGCCTAGAAAGTTGCAATAGGGGGAAGGCTGTTACTATCAAACCAGTTCAATCCCACTTTTCGGTCCTAAGTCCGAAGTTGCATTTGTTTAATTTTTGATTTTTTAAAATAGCAATAAATATAACTAAGCTTTAAAATTAAGTTTGGCAGTGCGAATGTACTTTCATGTTTTAATTATTTTCTTATTTTTATTTTTCTTAAGAATTTGGGCTTCATCTATCTCCCTCTCTTTCTGTACATATATATAAAAAAGGGATTTAAGGAGGGAAACAGAAATGTAACTAAGAGGAATAAGATGCAAGCTATAATTATTATTAAATTTAAATCTAGAATTTGCATATGTCTATCAGCATTAGCGATTATTATCTATATTACGATAACCTCAACTGAGTTAATCTCTCTTACCAACTCCTCAGGGGAAGTTTATCAAGGAAAACGAGGAGATGCAGATCCTTTCAAATTTTATACATTTGGGAAATATATGTAAACTCGCTAAAATAAGAATCTATAGGAGCGAAGGCATTTGGAAATTGGAACTGCAGAAAATGTAGGCAACAAAAAATACTGGGAAGTCTACAGAGTATAAAGAGTTAAGATTGACAGTAAAATTTTTTAAAATTTAGCCTCAAAAGGGTCCATTTTTTACACTTTCTGAGTAAATCTAGATGCAGATGTAAATTTAACAGCTGACCAACTCTGTTCTTAAACAGTGTCTTTGTTTTCGTTTATAGCGAAGACTTCCACACATTCACCCAAACTGAGGTCAATTTTTTCTAATAGCCTACATTTTGTTGCAGACGCTCTTGTAGCGTCGTATAGCGTTTTATAGCGCTCTTATAGCGTCTTATAGTGCTCTTATAGCGTTATATAGCGCTCTTATAGCGTCTTATAGTTCTCTTATAGCGTCTTATAGCACTCTTATAGCATCTTTGTTGCAGACACTTTTAATGCCTCACACATTTTTCATTTTTTTTCAAGGCACCTTAAAATCGTTCTGTCGATGCATTGAATGCAAGGAACAATGGAAAATAACTTTAAAAGCCCTAAAAAATTTGAAAACACATTGTGAATGTTTTCCTTTTTAAACTGTAACAATATATTTTGCTTTAGCTTAAAATGTGTTAAATTCAGTTTCTTTCCCAGATAATGCATTCATTTCATTAGATAAAGTATTACTATCAATTCCAAACATATTGTTTATAGTTGAGCTAAGAACTTTTTTGATAAAATCATTAGAAATCGAACTGTTCTTCATTGAAGCAATCCGTAATGCTTCCATTTGATGCAATAAATTTAACTGGATTTTCTGCGAAACGTAATTTAATGTTTTCTGAGAGGTTATCAAGGTTAGGGGGTGATAAAAGTTTAAGTAAAAGTCTTCAGGTAAGTCAAAATCGGGGTGAATATCTCCTCTATTAGGTTTCTATGAAACTTATCACTTGCGTTGAACAACTAATTCCTCGAAACTGTAATTTTCACAAAAGGTTATTGTTTTTACACCAAAGGTTCTTGAATTTATCTTCATCTCTAAAGTCAGTTACAGATTTTATTACTATCAGCAACATAAATTACTCCATAAACCACCTTTGTACGTATTTAGCAAGAATTTTCCTCCTTTCAAATACATGGTTTATAACATTTAGTCCAAAAATAAACTCAAACTTAGTTACACACTTTCAAACAGAGAGCTTTTCCGCCAGATTTTGGGTCAGTAGCTTCAATTACCCCTAAAGTATGCGGCATATTCATTTCTGCTTCTTAATTTTGTATCAATTAGTGTTTTGAGGCCCAAATCGTTACTTTCGTCACTGATTGAATAAGCTGAATTCTTTACTTTTACAAACACCCAAAATTCTTTACTTTTACCCACCCACAAACGCACGTTATATTTTTTAGACGATTAGATAGAAATGATGCACTTAGATGCATCTGCAAGATCAAAGTTTAAAGGAATGCATGTAAAAATTACATGCGTGACATGTGAATTGTTTTCGCTGGGGCCCCCCCCCCCCATGTTTCTTGCTCCAACGTAATATTTAGCAATTAAATTTCTAGGATCGATCACATGCTCTTCGAAAAAAGAATGAAGCAACTTCTAAGTTGCAACATCAGTATTAAAAGAACCAATAAAATTTTCCTTGATTTTCAGTTCTTTAATAACATATTTTATGACGAGGAGTGTTGATTGGTTATGATAGAAAACGCCTGGAGGTTCATGAAATGATGTAGACAAATGTTTCATTTTCCGTGAATTGATGAGTATGTTGCCCTGGATAAATCAGTCATAATTTAAAGCATTTCTTTTTGTACATAGTGGATAAACATAGTCAAAAAGATTTTTTCTGTTTGAAAATATTTTTTTCAGTAACATTATCTGTTGCTTTCAAAGCTTCACGAGTGTTATATAATTACTCTTGTTATTTGAACGATCAGTTTTCTTTTCTATATTTTCTTAATGCTAAACCTTGTATTTCTAGAAAAAGTGAAGACTGAAAAGAATCACTATTTTTGCTTAACTCATTCTGTTCTTACTCAATTCCTTTCATTTAGAACATCTTGTCAGCATTCTGAAACGTCAAGATGAGGAGACGTTTTCTATATTCTTTAAACTGTTGGACTGTGCCTTTTTGCAGCTTTTAAAACCATTTGAAACAAATGTCTTGTCATAACAACTTGCACTATCAAATATTCTACAAAGAAAACAAAAAGCTTTGATTCATGCAACACTGTATTCAAGTTACTTATATTCTACAAACCCCACACCTCAACTTTCTTTTGTTCCTGTATTTTTATCGAGACAAGATTGAAACTAATTTGACTATTTGTGGACAAATTTTTGTTTACGTTCCTACTTTCGGATCAAGAATTCCTTAACCTGCTCACTTTTACCTGAACGACGAAGTTGGTAGCCTGGTGGTCATGGTCACAAACTCAATGCCGGCGTTGCCAAATCGCAGGTTCAAGTTCTGATGCCACTGAAGAACCATTATGTAGAGGAACTGATGTTCATTAAGTTTGTCCTAGCTCTAAGTCCTTACGTTGGGGTGGTGTGGAAGAAGGGTGGTTTTCTAGCACCTCGTCGCTTGACGGGGATTCAAAAGTGTGAGTTTCGTCACCAAAAACCCCAAAGAGTGCGATGCTAATAAACACTATCACTGATTAGCCTGAACTAATAGATTAGCCTCAACACACGAATTTCACAATAACAGTTTCTTACATATTTAACTCAATTTTTTTAAAGAAATGAAAAAAGAATTATTAGGTGAGAAGATAGATTTTTTTTTATTAACGGGGTGAAGGATGGTTGTCCCTTCACCAATCGCTAATGTTGATCTATATTGAAATGAATAATATAAATATTAATATAAATTATGGTGTAATAAAATAAATTCCAATGTGTGTGTGTGTGTGTGTGTGTGTGCCACAGTGTTACAATAGGGAAATTGTATTGATATTAATTATTTTTTATTTTTAGGATGTTTTATGTAATGAAATTTAAAATTAAGAATTGATGTAATATAGTTAATAATTTGACGAAATATTTATAGTTGTAATATAATGACAATATGAATATGTTTAAGTATATTTTACTAAATACATTCTTATGACAAAGTAACTAGACCAAAATACATAAGAAAATTCTTTGGATGTTGATGGGCTTAAGTAATTCGTTTCTAAATGTTCTCTTTTAGGTAAAACCTGACCAATATTTTGAGCTTTGTCTTCGTCATCTAGCAAAAGCTACCGATCAGTCTAAGGCAATGTGTAACATTGCAACAGCTTATGTTATGGAGTGTGAAAGAAATTATGTCGAATTAAGTCTTCCCAGCGCCTGCAGTAAGTTTCTAAAATTTATATTTTGAGTGAATTGTAGGCACGCATGTCATATTATATGGCACGTAAAATATCCCTTGAGTATCAATTTGGCTTTGGTACTCTCGGTAAAATTCAATCATGGCAACATTTAGCATCCAATGAGAGCCTGGATTAAATTAATTCAAGTGTCCAAATTTGATAGCGAGAGTCCCCACTAGATGGTGCCACCACTGAAATGGCTCTCACATTTGGGGACTTGCCGTGTCTGCAACAGCTTAGGTGCCAATATGCAGCCCATTAGGGAAAAATATACATATTGTTAGACCAAAAAACCGAAAACTGAAAATAACTGAACTACAAAACTGAAAATAGTAGTATACCGTTACTTAAGTTTCAAAGTAACTTATATCTATTTACTATTTAACTGTCAAAGGAGACTATACTTTACTTCAAATTTATCTGAGTTGATTCTTTTAGTTCTTTGATTTAGCAAAAAAATTGAATTGTTCCGACGTTTAAGTTATGTACAAGTATAATCAGTAAGTAAATCTTAATTTTGTCTCTAGGGCTGAAAATCTAAACAGTTTTCAATTAGATATAATTCTTTGAAACTAAATTAAATAATTCGAATCTTTTACACATTATAAAGGAATGAGGTTTCAAAAGAGTATGAAATGTTTAAAATATAATCACATAATTTAAAAAATTATAAGCATAGGAAAATAATAAACATTTCTGTAATAAATATTAAATAATTTTTACATTGCTCATGCTATTTTCTAAAATAGTAGCCTTTGATGAAAAACTTTATAGAATTATAAAATGTGTCATGCTCTTTAAAACTTATCTAGATTTAGCATTATATATCTTTTTTATTTCAAAATATTTGAAAAATATTGAAATTTTAAAAAAATAGTAAAAATGTATTTTTTTTTATTTTTTAAATAAATAATTTATTCAATTTATATAAAAATAGCTATAATGTAATAAGGATTCATTTAACTCTCTTTATAAGTCAACTTATTGCTATAGTAATTAGAGCTACTATTTTAGAAAATATCATGTGCAATGTAAAACTTAATATTTCTTACAGAAATGTTTCTTATTTTCATATGCTTATAATTTTTTAAATTATGTTTCTATTTTATACACTTTTTTGAAGCTTATTCCATTATAAATAATGTGTAAGAGATTCGAATTATTTAATTTTAATTTCGAAAAATTACATCTATTTGAAAATTGTTTATATTTTCAGCCCTCAAGACAAAGTTAATACTACTGAGACCAGTTCCCTCCTTCCTTCCTTCCTTAGTGTCTCTACAGCCCAGGTTGGGCCTTGGCCTTCTCAAGAAGCCTTTTCTAGGCCAGTCTTCTTCCTGCTAGTGTTCTCCAATTCTTAGTTCTCAAAACTAGGAGATCTTTTTCCAGGCCTTCAATCCATCTAAGATGTGGCCTATCCTTTCTTCGTGTGCCAATTTGTTGGGCATTGAAGACTTTTTTAGTGGTGCAGTCTTCGCCCATTCTGACAACATGACATGCCCATTTAATTCGTTGCATTTGGATGAAGTTAATAATGTCAGATTCTTTATATGATTGATAGAGCTGGAAAATTTGATCATCTTCGCCACCTTCCATTTTCCTGAATTCCTCCAAAACTAAATCTTAAAATTTTCCTTTGGTAGATACTTATCATGTTCCCATCTGTTCAAGACGTGGACCAAGTTTCACAAGCATAAGTTAATAGTGATCTTAAAAAACTTTTATTGAATAGAATTTTTTTATTGTTTTTCTTTTCCTAAGACCCCTTAAAGAAGATAAAAATGTGCAGCATTTCATGTATATTGGAAATCTATAACTACAATTCAAAAGAGGAATTAGAACGTAAATTGGGTTTTTTAAAATGTAATAATAAAGAGGCAAACTTTGATAATATACATAAATCAGAACACACACACACATAAAGCATCAAAAAATATGAATAACTCTTTGCTCATTTATAGCTATAAATGGTGCTATTCTCAGCTGTCCCATTTTGACTGACAGATAACTGTACAATTTCTAAATAGTTACCAAACAGGAATGCATTTTTCTTCAGAACAGTATATTAAAAACATATCCTTTGTTTTTTTATTAGATGATGGATATTTGCAAATAGTAGGCAGTATTTCTTTAAGAATTATGTATGTAAAGCTTATATGAAATTCTACCTTGTTTATTAAATCTAATGGCCTTATAACACACCATGTTTGGAAGAACAGTTTCGGAAGAGTTTTCAAGTAGCTGTGAGAATGAAGGGTTGCCGTAAACAAAACGATACGCTTTGACGTCACAGTGACCTATCTTCACATTGAAAAACGATCTGCAGATTTTTCTGCTTCGGAAAATGAACAGACGATATTATTTCTTTTATTCCGCTCGCTCATTTGTTTACTGTCGTAAACAGAAATGGAGCACCATTCTATTTAAAATATTATACACCATTTCCGATGACGATGCCAAGGCTGGCATCTTGTTTATGATGCAGGAAGAATCCTAATGGGTGAAATTTCAAGCAATTTTAATTTTGATAAATTCTTTCAGCTCATTAGGAAAAAATAGTTGTTCAGAGCCGTTGCTATGGCAACTAAGTAGAAATTGCTCAAAATGGTTACTTTTAAGGAAAATTGCTCCAAATACGTATACATATGTTTGGGCCTTAATACAATTAAATATATAAATTGCTTGAAATGCATTTTATGAAACTATTTTATTTTTCAAATTTTAACTTTTTATGTCTATGTTATTTATCTGTATCTGTTGTGAATAATGAAGGTTCATTATTTCACATAAGTAAAAACTAATTTATTTTTTTAGTAACTTGCACAGCTCCGGACGGCACCCCACTTCAGCATGGTGATCGAAAAAAGTACGAAAATTTGCTGGCAAAGACAGCTGATGTAATTTTTATTGTTGAAGATCATGAATGTAATAAAGTCATTGTTAATGAATTAGGCAACCTTGCGCGATCAATCGACCGAGAATTACAAAATGATGGATATAAGGATGTGATGTTTGGTGTTGTTGGATACGGTGGAGATGTAGGAAATCCTCAAATTTACACAGTAAAAGGAAACATATTTTTCAATTCAAGAGATATGAGCACAATTAAAGACAGGCTGAAAGTTGTAAGCCAGAAAAATGAATCTTCAAGAGCTTTTGAGGCAATGAAATTAGCAGTAACATATTCATACAGAAGTGACACTGCTAAATCTTTCGTCCTGCTGTCTTGTTCTGCTTGCAAGTACGACTTCAAATCGGTATGTTCATATTTTGGCTTAATTATATTAGTCTACTCAGGGAAGCATAAATGACTTCTTTCAAAAAGTTGCTTTATTTATAACAGAATTTTTCTTGTAAATGTAAAGAAAAAAATTACTAAAATTCACAATTTGCTATTGAAAAATTCAGAAATACTGAGTACTTTTACAAGAGTATACTTGTTATAATTTTGTAAAAGTATTGTTTCGTTAGTTTTGTCAAAATTTTCGTTCATTTTTTTTTTTTCTGAAGACCAATTACCTTTCTTTCTTTTTTGAAAACAAATTATAAAAGAATAATGAATGTAAGACAAGTCACAAATGATTAATAAATTAATTAACAAATTCCTTATTTGCCAGAACAATATTTTTTTGCTTTAAAATATTAATGCTATTGTCATTTTTTTTTAAACTTTTAAACCAGAGGCGTAGCTACCGCTGTATCAGCTGTATCAATGATATGGAGCCCCCAAGGTTTTAGGGCTCCAAAACGTTTAAGCAAAAAATCACAAAATGTTTAGGGGGCCTTAGGAAGGGCCCTTTAATGAACTTTGATACAGGATCCACTAAGGACTAGCTACTCCAATGTTTTAACCTAAAAATGTCAATTTTAAGGAGGACAATCAAATTTGTACACAAGTAATTAAAAAATTACTATGGTAACTATAAACATTATTTCAGGAATTCATATATGAAAAGAAGTCAATACCTCTATGTATATGAATTTTTTTTCATTTAATATCTGAAATTATCTTGCAATATATTTCAAAGTTTTTACATATTTCATAAAAAAAAAATCATTGCTTTAGTTTGATTCAGTTTTTAACCAAAGTTTCCTACAGTAAAATGAATAATTATTAAATACACATTTTCTGTCTGATAATGTCACATTATTATAATAACATAATAACTGTTAATACCATTAAAAAGTATTGTCTATTCTTTGAGTGATTTATTTTCACTTTAAACTTACTTATTTTTCTCTTTTGTAGCTGTTATATCCAGTAATTGAACAGAGTCTGTTAGAACGAGGAATCACTTTGCATGTTGTTAGTAATGCTGAAATTACTGTACGTAAAAGTTCTGTCAAAGAAAAGGGTATTATAGGTAAGAGTAACTCTCTCAGTTGTTCTTACAATTCTATTTCACATTTAATTCATATTATTTTCTAATTAAGTTTAGTAGAAAGAAAACATAGTTTAGCCCCTGTTCAGAAATATTCTTAAATAACCATTAAGAAACGAAAATCATTCATGACAGTCTAAATCTGGGTAATTTATAAAAGCAATCAAATTGCTGAATGTTATAGAAAAATTGCATTCTAATATAATGAGGATTCTGGAACTAAATTTTAAGTATTCTATGTGGTTGAGTTATTACAGACTTTAAAATGCCAATACAGGGAAATAAGTGTTGAAATAACACAATCCATCATCTACCCAAGTTTGTTTTTTAACTCGTCTAACTTACTCTTGACATGATTGAGGATCGCAAATTGTTTCTTGACAGAAGAAGAATGAAATTCATCGATTAAAAGCTAGTTTAATTTTCGTGAACATTAAACTTTGTACAAGACTGGAAAATAATCTGTTAAATATTGTTCTAAACATAGAACGCGCCTTGAAATTCCAATAAGATTTTTAAGATTTATTTAGCTGGAAATCAAAAATTATATAAAGAACTTAAAAAGCCCAACAGAGCACACATTTTCCCCTTAAAGAAGTTCATTTTGCAAAGTACACTACCTAGCCAAGAAAAAAAGTTGTGACATGAATTCAAATTCTAAAAGGGCTAAGAACACTTGCACATTGAACAATTTGAATTAGTCAAGTCAATATGGCCATCTTACAGCGTAATGGTCTCATCAGGGTTATAAGCGAATCACATGAAGAGAGCATTGTACCCTCTTGTACTGTTGTCACTACAAATATCTGGAAGAATTGTTGTGATCTATTGTCCTGGATTTGGTTCCAAAAAATATGCAACAATAAAATGAAATCTCCTGAGTATGTAAGCTTATTAACCAGCCAACTTAATTCTTTAATGGTTTATGACTTTCATGTAGATGATAAATATCATGTAGTTCATTGATGTCTCACTACTCAGTATTGGTTCCAAGAACATGAGGGCTCATTCATTCACTTGATTTGTCCTCCACAAAGTCCTTACCATAGTTCCATAGAGAATTTGTTGATTTGAAACCTCATTAAGAGAGATATTTTTTTCTTCATCAATTGAACATTTCTATGAAATAATTATACATATGTGGGAACAAATATCTATCCAGTTTACATTATTAGACAGAATCATTAAGAAGGCGTGCTGTCATTCATGCCATAGATGGACAAAGTATAAGAGTTTGCATCCTTTTTCAGCTAGGCTGCGTATCTTGGAGTATGAAACCTCTTCTCAAATCATGATTATTACTGGATGAAATTCATCCTTGATTCAAGTATAGAAAATGTAATAGACCTTTCTAATGAATAGAGCGATTTTTATTTATCTTCTCTTTAACAAATATACTTGTTATCAACAAGTAGAGACTAATGCTTAATTTAAATTAAAAATATTCGAAATACTTTTTATCCATTCTACTGCATAGAGTTAGGTGTGTGTGTATATATATAATGTTAGGTCCTCACTTCTCGAATGGAATGTTAGATCCGCTTATTTTATCTTCTCTGTAATTATAAGATAGGATGATATATTTCTCAAATAATGACACTTAATCTCTATTCTAACATAGGTACAAGACTTTATTACAGTTGCACGTTAAGTATTCAGAATCGCACAACCCATAGGAAATTTGTAAGAGGATGCATGCCTTTGTTTCCTTTTTCTTTCTTCTCTACAGTGGAGAAAATAACACTTCTCTTACTTTTGGTTAAAAGAATGTGTGTGTATATATATATATACTAAACCCAAACTCAGTGGCACAACAGGGACTCGCAACAACAGGGCCAACGCCTACTGTGCCCATCGAGCGCTGAGGTGCATGAGCAGATGTCCCGATCAGGGGGTCAGTCTGAAGCGAATCCAGCAGTGTTTAGTCCCCAAGCAAGTTGGTAATTTATCGACTCACTGAAGGGATGAAAGGCTTAGTCTATCTTGCCCAGCCCGAGAATAGAACCCAGACCTGTGGTGTGGAAGCATGGCACGCTACCACTCGGTCACCGGGCCTATATATATATAAACAGGTTGTACAAAAAATGAACATCCACGCTTTGTACTACTATTAAAACAAAACAAATGAAGTAAAATCTTGTTATTCATTGGAAATGTTAAATAACAGTTCAAATTTTTCATATACTACGATACATGATTTACACATCTGGTAAACGTGTTTTGCGCATTGTTGCATGATAAAAAAAATTTTATCCATTCTTTTTCCAAAAAAAAAAAAAAAAAAGATTTTAAATGCGACTATTTAAAAGTTTATTAATAAAATAACTAATTGGGGAGGTTTCTTTTATTGTTTTTATCATTCTTTACATTCGATGATGAGTTATATCAATATTTATGGTACATTAAAGAAAATTTTACAAAAACTAAAAACTTATGTAAAATTCTTTTTTATTTTAAAATCCATTTTGCAGTGATTGAAAAGCGAAAGTTATCTTATTCTTTTGGTAGCTTTCAGAAATCTGCGTCCATTTGCTTAGTCAAAACTTTTTTTTTTCTACAGGTGCTGATCCTGATACAGTGTATCATGAAAAAGATGTAACACAGAAGGATTTGATTGGAGAACCTGCTTTGCGATCTCAAATATCATTACCTAAGGATCTATGTGTTGCATTATCTCAGGAAATAAATGGCAGTTATTTTTCATCTCACTCACTGAACAAGGCATCTTCTGGTGAAATCAAGAATTGGAGAAGTGTGTTCGCCAGAAAGTTCTTGAAATCAATTCAAAACTTCCAGTGTCAGTGGTGTGACTGTACTTCTACAAGGGACCACAATCCCAATATTATATGTCAACCTTGTGAGATCAAAAGACCGAGACTACCTTTCTCCGTATGTAAAACTTGCGCTCTTCCAAGAACTGCTGAATCGTTTCTGTCTTATGCTCTTCAGTTAATAAAAGAATGAACTCTTGTTATAATATAAAAATGAACATTAATAATAGGTACATTCAAATATATACAAATTCTTTACAGGAAGTACTCTTTATTTTAAGCATAATTAGTTTGAAAATTTATTGAAATGAGGGAGTGATAATCACGCATTATATAATCTAAGATTGTATTGAATGTGCACTTTTTAAAAAAGTCATGCATATCACATAAATTAGACTTAATAACTTCCAAATTATCTTCACATCTTAAAAATCGCAGATTTTCAGATTTTTTTTCAAATTCTGAAATTTTGTTCTTGTGCATTTTTTTAAACTTTTTTTATTGTTTTCTTAACTGAGCCTCATGCATGATATTATGTAATCCTTGGAACAAGAAAACTACATTGTGTGTAAATTACTTCAATAAATATTTTTTTTAATTCAGAAAACTAATTTCAAAATTTAAATAGTTTTTTTTTTTTTGCTTCCTGAATAAAAAAAAGGCTGAAATTAAAAAGCGTTTTTTTTTCCATTGTAT
Organism: Trichonephila inaurata madagascariensis; assembly: GCA_019973955.1. NCBI lineage: Eukaryota > Metazoa > Arthropoda > Arachnida > Araneae > Nephilidae > Trichonephila > Trichonephila inaurata. The sequence continues at coordinate 102,769 of BMAV01016194.1, read as the reverse complement.
ATATAATTCAGCGAATTGAATTTTTTTATGTACTCACACACAATAATATAGGTAAAATATTTCTATTTTAATATTCAGGTACATACTTTTTAAATAATTTTCTATTATGTTAATGCTTCCTTTTTAAACCATAATTCATAAATATGTAAAATTAAATATTTTATTTAAATACGAAGTATTGATAGTATCTAAAATTTTATTAAATATAGAACGTCTCCATTTATACTCATGGAGACAGTGAAATTCTTTTAAATAGCTCCTTTACAAAAAAAAATGTTTTATACGTATTTACAATGATTAAATTTTGTAATTAAAAAGAAACATTTAATTTATCTTTACCAAATGAACTATGTACTCTTTGCCAGCCTATGTAATCATTCAAGAATCATTATTGTACACTAAAGAATGTTTTGTAGCTTCATTTCTACAAATTATGTTTCTTTTATTTCTAGCTTTACCTTACGGCTGATGCCAAGTATTTCTGATGTTCATTACCGAATCATCATGCGTCCTTTATTTTGTGCAGTGATTTTAAAGTATTTGGGTTGCCTGAAAAAAAATAAAGTTCAACCCCAATCCTTTTTAATATATTGTTCTTGTGTTTTTTTTTATCTTACATGTGAAAGATAATTTTAATAAAATAATTAACTTAATTGTTTTGTTCTTTCTCATGCCATATTAATTTTTTATATTTCATAAAAGAGATTAGAATAATAAAGCAATATTTACATGAGTAAAAAGTCTTTATTTTAGTTACATCTACAAAAACAGATAAATCAAAATATTTTTTTTTCTTCTGGCATTTAAGTATGCGAATAAAGTATGTATGTTCCAAGATCTCACGGATTAGTTCCGATAACTGATGTAATAACTCCTCGAATAATTTACAGATTATTAGAGAAGTTATTCTATTAATTATTCAAAATATTTCGGAACTGATTCTAAAAAATATTTCAAGAGAAAAAAAACTTGAATAAGTGAAAAGTAAATTTTAATTTAAAACTGATAGTTGATTGTTTTATTTTCTCTTTTTTTTTTTTCTTTTACAGAAAATATTTCTCTACTGTGAGCACGTTCTTATTTCCTGCATATGACGAAGCAATTACAATTTATACAGATACAGCATTTGAATTGTGATAGCTTTTGCATGAAATTTACCTTCATTTACACCCTACATGAAAAAGTTTTTTTAATGACAGAAATGTAAATTTTCAAACAAAAGATCAACTTGATAAAAAAAAAAAGTTAAATATATATATACAGTTGAACCTGTTTTTGTGCGGTAGATAGGGACCGCATAAAAATAATCGCACAAAAAATATTCAAACATTTCATAAATTCTTACATATAACAAACTGCACTGCTGGCCACCGTAAATGCAACACCAAGAAAGACAAGAAATAGCACAACAAAATTTATTTTGTAGATAACATGTTGACCAAGTATCGAATGATTAAATTTATAGACTTCTGTGAAGTGTGGTTCCTGCCAGAATCAGTAGCCAGAGTAGCTGCCATTGTTGGAGATAACCGCTGCCAAACGCCTCGGCATTAATTCAAAGAGACTTTGGATGTGTTCTTGGGGTACAGCAGACCAAGCAGCTTCCACAAATTGCCGAAGTTGATCTGGTGTGGCAGCTGGAGGTATAATCTGGGTCAATCGTTGAGCAACCATGGACCACATGTTTTCTATCGGTGAAAGATCCGGAGAGCGAGCCGGCCAGGGAAGCATTAAACGAGTTCCTATCTTTTTATCATTTGTGTTCAAAACTAGATCTCTTTATAACTTTTTATTAGTACTTTTATGTAGAGTTATAGTTATTTTTAATTAAATTAAAGTTTTCATGCCAAAAACAAGATCAATGAGGCCAAAAAAGAAGGGATTTCTGGAAAGCAGTATTTGTTGGAGATACGTCGATAGAAATATCAAAGGACCTTCCAATTTCAGTTATTAATTCTATTAAAAAAACTTATAAGGAACTTTGCGATCAAAATTTCCTAAGAAAATGTCTTCACGGGAAAGCTTAGAACTGCAATAAAAGTCTTAATAATGTCGTGTGGAGTATAATCCCGAAAGATAACTTTGTTGAGCAAGAAACACTCCGTTTAAGGAATTATATCGCAATAATATTTTTTTAATTCTCGGTTTGCTGGTCTATTACCTCTACTTTAAAAGTTAGGAATGAAATTATGTTCTGAAATGAAAGGATATTTTTGGTACCTCGACAAAACGAGAATTGTGTGACGGGCTCATCGCGTTTTCTACTAAAATCTCCTCTTGGGTTTTGGGGCCGAAAAAGGCAAATTCTTTCCAAGCAAATCCAGAAGCGAAACGTGAACATGCAAATTAGAAACTTTTTAAGTAGTAGAAGTTTAACTTAAGCGTATGACCAATTGAGGAAGTGATTATGCTAGACTGGTTTAAGCGCTTGAACTGAAGGAAGAGAAGAAAGCCGTCGTTGATTGTGAAGTATTCCTCCGTGGGTGATACCTCACTCCTAAGTTAACTTTGTGATCAAGAGGTGTGGGATTAAATGAAGAACCAGGCATTGTCATAATCTTAAAATGTCTTTATTAAGATCTTAACTTAAACACTAGCAATGATAATATTTATATTATAACTTATAGTGGATCTGAGGTGAGAAAACACACAATACGTATTACCAAATAAGCGCGATCTTAACCACGATATTTAACTTTACCCTTCTATTCCTAATCTCTGTTTATGTCACTGTTACTAATGGATACTAGAATTATCCTACCTTAATATTTCTTGTTTAATCGCAATCCTCTCGGATCCTCAGTATCTTAGGGATAACTTGTGTGGAATTGGATCCACCTTGACTTAATCGATCGGTCACGGAAAGCTTCACAATCAACGACGGCTTTCTTCTCTTCCTTCAGTTCACGTACTTAAACCAGACTAGCGTAATCACTCCCTCAATAGGTCATACGCTTACATTTCTTCACGTCACAGGGATATGGATCTATAAAAGATCCTCGTCATACGCTTACGTTAAACTTCTGCTATTTAAAAGGTTTCTAATTTGCATGTTCACGTTTCACTTCTGGATTTGGTTGGAAAGAATTTGCCTTTTTCGGTCCCAAAGAACCCAAGAGGAGATTTTAGTAGAAAACGCGATAAGCATGTCACAGTTGATTCTACGAGGCATTCTAAACCAGATAAGAAACTGTCTCGTAAAAAAAGAAAGGCCCTTCAAAACTGTAAAAGTTTGAAGTATGAGGCTTAGGAAGGCACAGCATACAAATCTGGAGACTTTTAAAACCTTCCTAAATCATTAAAAAGTTTTATTTCAAATACAAACCTTATTTTGCATTTTGTGAAGAATGATATTTTCGAACATAATGGTTAACGGTAAGAGTGATATTTCTTAAAGTAAATGACTTATTCTTATGAAATTTTTTGAGTTTGCTCTTTGTATTATAATGAATGCTTTCTGCTAAAAGCTAAGGGTAATTTTTCAGTTAAGGTATTTATATATATATATGTGTGTGTGTGTGTAATTTTATATGAAAAAAAAGTTTTTTAAGAAAATTCTGTGTTTTTTCATCTCGAACACTTGTATTTCATAATTTTACAGTAGAATTTGAGCTTTTTTAGTATAAAGCATAGTTAAACGTTAAAGAATTGTATTCCCGCAAACATTTTATTTATTTTTGTGATATATATATTTTTAGAGTTTGCAAAAGAGCAATTTTTCGTAATATTTTGGTAGAAATTTTTCAATATTTTGAAAAATAAGCTTTCAAAAAATTCTTCTTGCTGTATTTTCATAGTTTTTCAACATACTTAATTGAAATATAGCAACTAAATGATTATTTAAGTTATATTTTAGAAAATTGTCTCCGAACCCTGTCGGATACCTCAAATGCAAAACCTGACTTTCAGGGGGAGGGGGGTCCTAACATTCTCCGATACGCCACTAGTAAATAGATAGAAAACATTACAGCGGCGCCAAGGTCATTGAAACTCATACACCGCATAAAAAAATATATCGCACATAAAAAATCGCACAAAAAGGAAATTACATAAAAAAAGATCACACAAAAGCCAGGTTCGACTGAATATATAATATAGCCTTTAAGGTACTAATGTACACTGGTGTTAAGAACATTCAAAAATGAGCATTAATTTGAATTTTTCCAAAAATACTGAAAAATAAGTCAAACTGATGCTTTTAAACTAAGAAGCAAATTCTTAGTGTTTACATGTTGACTGTAGATTTTGAGGGAAAAGCTTTGCAAGCACACATGCCAATTTCCGTGCTTCGTTCATTCTTACACCTTTACCACTTTCATGCTGTATTTTAACAACATTTGATGAAATTCAAAAGTAAACAATTAAAATCACAAAACCAATTGTGAATTATTAATTATTCGGTCTAGCTGCGAAAAGTTCCTAATTTTAGCTTTTATTTATCTAAACGTGTATAACGCTTCTGCAAAAAAAGTCTTGGTATCATTTCACTTTAATCTACTCAAAATCATCAGTAATCTATCTAAAACAATTTTTTTCAGGATGAAAATCTACCTTCATTATTTTTTTTCAATACATAGGCAATATTCTATGAAATAATATAAACAAAACTGTTTGTATAAAAGCAAAAATTTCTTTTGGGCCTTATAATTAGGATCGTTTGACACATTAGTTGACATTTAATTGCTTTTTGTTTAATATTTCTCCAACTCGCAAAAGAAACTTTATCTATACATGCTCCATGTTTAAGCTCAATTTCCCTTTACTTTCAGCTTTAAAAAAAATGAAAATCGGTTTCCTTTTCAATCAAACCTTAAAAATAAAAGAGCTCTTTTTGAAACCATTTACGTACTGATTGTTATGTCATAGCTAAGTGTGCTTATAATTTAGTTTATAATGAATTAAAAATCATTTAAGATCTTTTTCTGACACTCATGTCCAAATTTAAGGTCACAAACATAAAATGTGTCAAAACTCATCACTGTATTGCCACGAAATTGGACACAGAGACATATTATAATGTGAGAAAGAATATAACAATGTGGAAAGAATTTTAATAGTGAATTAAGATACAAAACATCAAAAAGTGTGAAATCACGAATCGGAGGTACAGCATTTACCTCGGAAAAACTCTGCCTAATATGGAATGTAAAACTGTGAACTGCTATACAAGCCTCACAACGAGCTGTCATACTGTTTATGAGGTTATCAAAAAATATTTGTGGCAACAGCCATTTTTTCCAAAAGCGGGACTTAATTCTTAGGGATCCTGGGAGAAGAGCTACGCTGTGAAATGGTTTTTCCTAGACCATCCCAAACATTCAATAGAACAGAGACCCGAAAACCTCGAGTGTCAATCTATACTGTGAATATCAACTACTTCATGAAATTCACCGACAATGTGTGTTGTGTGTGGCCGCGCATTATCGTCCATAAAAATTTAGTCTAAGCCCATGACACCCAGAAAAACCTCACATAGGTTTCCAAGATCTCATCCATGCAGCACTGTGGGTTGACAGTACTCGCATTGAAAACGTACAGACGTTTGCCCAACGCTATGTCGCCCCACGAAAGGATTCTAAATTGTACATCCTGCTTTCTTAGGAGGGATGAAAGCGAGCTCTTTTTTTTCTCCGGGTGAAGACTCGACAAGAATCACTATGTTTGGTACATTTTGACTCATCAATGAAAAGAAAATGCCCCCATTCTTGTGGTATCCCTGACTGATGTCTTCAGCTCCACAGTATCAATTCTTTTCTGCTGGATGCAATCAAAGGCACTCACCAGACTGAACGCCGCGCGAATAAAAACCAGTCTCTGCAAGTCGGCTGCGGACTGTTTGCCTGTAAATTCTACACGGTCACGATCAAGCTGAGGAGTCGTTGTTTGCCTATGTCGTCGTGCGCTTAATACCAAGTAGCGATCCTGCGCAGATGTTGATGCTCTGTGGCTAACTTGATCGACCTTCCTGGCGACAGTATCACTTGTTTGGAATTGTTTCCATAATCAGAAGACTACTTTTGGGCCACTTGTAAACATCGGGCTACCTCTACTTGAGACTGGCTAGCTTCAAGCCTGCCAACGGTTCTCCATCTCATGAAATCATCTAAGCGATTATGAGAAGTCATTCTCACTGCAAACAGACTAACTTATTTGTTTTAATGCAATATTCACAAAATTGGACGCAAAATTCCTATTTGCTTGAACAGTCTCCATCCTGTAGTTCTGCAAAAACCAACGCTAAACAGCATCTTTTCTTAAACTGAAGGTTGGTATTGTACTACCCGTTTTTCAAAATTTATAAAATACATAATTCTGTCATTTTTATTGAGGGCATTTTAAAATTATGACGAAAAATATATTTGTGACCTTAATTTTGGACATGAGTATAGATTTTAATTGCAGTCACTTTTTTAAAATTTAATAAATTTTTTTATGGAAATTGATATTGAATATGGTAAATTAGGGACAAAAATCAGTTTTTTAAGAAAAAATTTATTACATAAAAAAACTTTTTAAATCAAAATCACAAATAAATAATTTGTGATCCTTCCATTAAATTCAATATTCGACAATAGTGAACGAAATTATTAGTTTGAAGCAATTCAATTATGGAAATTCTTAGTGCCGATCTATGTATTTATTCACGTACAACTTAATGAAAAAGAAATGAGTCAATAAGCCGTGAAATATTCAAGCAATTTATTCGTTACTTTATTCAGGGTGTTGGTCATTAATAAAATACATAGATATGACTTCCCAACTACATTTTATGTAGAATTAGGCTATGCTTCTCTTTTCCTCCTGAAAAAAAAAAGAACATTCAGTTCAGACTAAATTTTTTGAAACATAAAATTAATTAAGGTATCCGACTACGTTTGGAACCGTGATTTTAAAAAGGCGCATAAATGGGTAATTTTCATGATATTTAGTGTCATTTATATTAGAATACATGAATAAAATTGTTTAAAGGACATATTGACAAAAAAGTTATTTAAATACACTATTTTGGCAAAAAATTAACTTAGAATAATCTTTTTTCAAAATGTTCTCCTTTTATAAAAAATGCTTCTAAAATAATATTTCGCGCGCGCTTATATAAAGTAAAGACTTCTCCAGAGACTATGAACTAGGATGAACTAAGATAGGGCACAGCCACCGGCCTTAAATCAACTTCTATTTATCCCAAAAATACACATTACATCTCAATAAATGTCTTGATATAAAATGAAAATGTTAGAAGAAATTGGCTTCAAGATGCTGTCACTAAAAAAAAAATCGGCTTGTAAAAGGTCAAATGCATATTAAATCTGTCGATGCTCAAAGTCCTGACGTTGGCGTGGGGCGTCGGGGGCGGCACTTAGGAGAGGGGGGTGCCAGCACAAGTGTAAACTTGACCATGGTCTAAAGTGATGAGTTCCGTTGCCAACAACCCCAATGTTACTTTAGAGTACGACGTTAGTAAACAATTAATAATAAAAATTTCATTGTGCTTAATTATGCATGTATGACTTCTTGGTGTATAAAATATATTACTCCAAAAGAAGACCCCGAAAGAAGAACAAGAAAAATGACACCGACTTTGATTGCATACAAGGGAAATAAACTGATTTTAATAGGTTTTATGGAAAAATAATTATATTTATTTAGTAATGTTATCAAAATATTGTGCTTTACAAACAAAAATCTAATACTATCAATAGTAGTCAAATGTAAAACTGAAGGAAATAAACACAAGATTATATCTATGTACATACAAACTTTTATAAAAGGCGAAGCACCATGAAAAAAAGTGACCCTTCTTATTGAAACTAAAATATGCGTAAAACTCATATATATAGTATATACACGCAGATAATGAATTTGTGGGATGGACTATTGCTAACAGTTGCACGTTGAATTCTAAAATTAACTATCAATGATCCCCCCTCGATTCAAAATTTCGAGGTCCATCGCCAAAAGCCTTCGGGTAGCTGAACAGTGCGACGCACAGTGGGCAGTTTTCCCAATCTGGCGCACGAAAACCCCAAAAATGAAATTGCGCGAAATAAAACAACAACCCACAATTTATGGGCCTCTTGAGTTTCCTGGCCATGTGGTAAACAGTTTTTGTCAGTACGCGAATGGAAATCGTCAACAATTATCGGTTTAGATCGGGTTTGCTCTTGTTGCAAGAAACACTTGCGAGAGCTCATTTTACAGTCGCAAGTTCTATCGTTCCGTCTGAAAAGGATTTTGCAGATCTTAGGGGCTTTTTTTAAAAAATAAATACCATGAGTAAGTAATTTCTTGATTTAAATTTCAAATTAGGTTCAATTTCGATTAAAAATTATAAAAACATAACATTTAGCACAGCATTTAACTCCTACTAACATATGTCAGTTTTTTGTGTTTAATGGACAAGAACTTTGGGGATTGACACGGAATAATCACAGTAACACTTAAGCCACATAGAGTAGATATAGATCTTTAATGTAATACCAAATTTAGCTCCTACTTTCTGCTACTCCCAAAGTTATTTTTTTTTTTCAGCGTTGCCCGATGGTATTACTCGGCGTGTCTTATTCAATGTGTGGAAGGAAGATAATAGCGCAAAATTGATGTTGTTTTGAGTTTAGTTATGACTACAACGAACTCTGATAAATTTGAGGACCAGCAGTAATTAAAATTTAGAAAAATTGTTAAAAATTTCTGCTCGTTTGTAGGGGGAAAATGGATGAGGTGACATAGAAATGAAAAGTTCTTCTCCAAGTCGAATGATGCGTGGTTGTCGGGGGAGTAAGATTTATATTATATTTTACTATTTTTAAGAAAAATATATAGCTAATATTTTAGTGTGGGATTTTATGTTTATTTAAGCTTGTAATAATTATTTTTTCAGAATTATAAACTTTAAAATGGTTTTTCTCAGTTTGTGTTTTTTTTTTTTTTTTCATTCAAAATACTATTTCCACAATAATTTACCAATCACTACCATTTTTTTCCTTGTGTCTTATATGTAGATAAGGAGTCTGTAGGGAGTATTTTTTCTCTGTGTCTGTATTAGGGATCTATTTTTCTGTAAATTGAATACTTTCTTTTTAAAAAAAAGTGAAATGTGGGAAATATTAGGCTTTTGGTTGAATTTTAGCATATATATATATATCAACATTTTATTATTTTTTTCCTCCAAAACTAATTAAGGTATTGTAAAATCGATCCCTAAAGGTGTTTAAAACATCCTCATAGAAATATTACAAAAATTTCATGTCAAAAAACTAATTAACGCAAAAAGAGTCAAGTTTTAAAAATTTCCAAATTTTTTA
>BMAV01016194.1:24517-51147 GCA_019973955.1 Trichonephila inaurata madagascariensis | reverse complement strand
AATATTATTCACAAAGAGGTTTGCTTACGAAAACAGGGTCCCTATTTCTTGTAGAACAACAAGAATATGAGCAGATGTTAGCTCCATATCTGAACAACTATCACAATTCCTCTAAGTTCTTCTACCATCCCTATCGACCTTCATTCCTCTGTAATGACCTGTTCTTAGCCTAGCAATGGTCTTTGTTATAAGGCGGTCTCCACTTATATTACATTGATGCTTTACAGGAATTGACTTCTCTCTCAATTTGAAATTTACAACAGCATTTACTCGTACGTCTAATAAGATAACATTTACAAAGTTGTCCTTATTCAGATTTCTAGACTCTTTCGCCAGTTTATCCGGATTTCATTGTTTGTAATGTCAACATGTGCAGGCAAATGCGGTTATTTGGAAGGATAATAGACGAGTGACAGTCCATATGGACCAAGTGCGGGTCTACCATCTAACGAGTTGCACAAATAGTTCAAAGTATAGGAAAAGTGCTTATACCGGTTGATTCAAAACTAGTGTGACCAACTTTAAAAGCATACTAGCTGCATGGCCCGGCGTTGCCCGGGCTGTCTCTATTTTTATAAATTTTCACTTTTCTTCACAAAATCAGCACTTCTAATATTCTTTTTCAAAATGACTTCCACCCCCTTCCTCTGCTTAGCCCGCCGTTGCTCTGGCTTTTACCGAGAGTATAACTAAAAATTCCCTGTTTCGAAATTTTTTAGCTTCTTTTCTTTGTCAGACAGGTTTATTTCCCCCCGGCGTTGCACGAAAATTTTTAAATACATAACATATTGTCATGGAAATTTCTTTCCCCTCTCGCTGTCAGAGCTGTCGAGTAAGTGAACAGTGGGAACTTAATATTTACTTACTCACTCACTGCACCTTTTTAAAAATAGTTGTATGTTGAAAAAAGACAAAAAAGTAGAAATTTTTATAATTACAAAATTTCACAACTTTATAAAATGTTGAATTAAAATTGTGAGCATTTCTTGAAATGTTCGATACACGGGAAAAAAGTTCCATACAATTATTTTTATAAATGAAGAAGTTATAAAAACTTTGAATTTGATAAGTAGTTATTAAATATTTAAAATTTGAGTATTTTTTAAAAATTAGTAAAAAAAAGTTTTCGGGAATTTATTTTTTAAGTCACAAACTCTAAAAATCAAAGTATGAGTTTTTTAAAAATCATTTTCATATAAACGCATTGATATTATAATTCAATCTAGAAAAAATCATGAAATGTGTAAAATATCGTTGTTTTAAAAAAAAAAACCTATATTGTGAAGAAATAAATTATCTTTCCAATTACAAGATCGCTGGCGAAGTTATTAAATTCGCGAATAAAATTTAGAGTACTTTTTTTAAAAAATCATAAAAATTAAGCGATGATGTTATTTTGAACCCGAGTACAACAATTATAGTAATGAAGCGCGTTAAACAATCGCGCCGTGAAAACGTTGGGAGAAAGAAGTGTGAAAAACCTTCAAAATAAAAGGAAGAGTTATTCCTATTGTAAAAATGCTTTATTTGTTAAAGTTTTAATTTTTTTTTCGGGCTTCATTTTTAAGTTAATGCCCTCAAACTTCATACATCGATTGCAAACAACAGTAATTTTTAAACAAAAAATGTAACAAAAATAATTCTTAAATATTTCTAGCAAAAGGGAAAAAAACGAAGCACACAATTTTTCAATCTTTGTACAGATTACGGATACCTGTGTAATTCAAGCGAATAATCTTGGTACAACTCAGAGCATTTCATGAAATATTTAAAAGAATTTTTTAAGAGCATGATTTTTAAGTTAATGCTTTCAAACTTAACACATCGCTTGCGAACAACGGTAATGACAACGGTAACAAAAAATGAAACAAAAATAATGCTAAAATATTTCTCGCAAAAAGATAAAAAAACGAAAAACAATTTTTTTTAAAAAACCGTAATTTTTAAGCAATTTTTTCAATCTTTGTACAGATTACGGATAATATCGTTCTACATATGGAAAAAAAGTTTTGTGAGATTCTTTTATAAGTAAAGAAGTTATTAAATATTTAAATAAAATTTTGAATATTTTTTGAAAAATCGTAAAAAAAAGTTATCGGCAATTTATTTTTTAAATCAGTAACTCTAAAAGATCAAAGTATGAGTTTTTAAAAATCATTTTCATATAAACGCATCGATATTGATTCATTTTAGAAAAAATCTTAAATTATGTAAAGTATTCTTGTTTTGTAAAAAAAACATACTGTATCGTGACGAAATAAATTATCTTTCCAATTACAAAATTGCTGGCAAAATTATTAATGCCGAATAAAATTTTGAGTATTTTTTTTAAAAAATCATAAAAATTAAGGGGTGATGCAGTTCTAAACCCGGGTACTACCGTTTAAAAAATAGAAGCGCGTTAATCGATCCAGCCGCGATTTCTTCGGGGAAATGCAGTAAAAAAACCTTTAAAATAAAAGGAAGATATGTTCAATTTCGCAGTTATATTTGTTACAGTCAAAAAAAAATTCTTCGGGCTTCATTTTTAAGTTAATGCTTTCAAACTTCATATATCGATCGCAAACAACGGTAATTTTTAAACAAAAAGCTTTAAAAAAAAAGTAATGCTTACATATTTCTAGCTAAAGGGGGGGAAAAAACGAAAAACACACTTTTTTAAGAAAACCCGTAATTTTTAAGATATTTTATCAATTTTTGTACAGATTACGGATAACATCGTTCTACATGCGGAAAAAAAGTTTCGTGGGTTATTTTTATAAATAAAGAAGTTATAAGGAATTTAAATAAAATTTTGAGTACTTTTTGTAAAATCGTAAAAAAAAAGCATTTGACATTTAATTTTTTAAATGACTGATTCTAAAAGTGAAAAGCATGAACTTTTTTAGTGTAAAATATCTTTTCATTAACGCAAAAGAAAATGCAAGCGGAACGATTTAGAAATCATACTCTTAAAAACGCATCGATTTTGATTCGTTTAAAAAAAATCGTAAAAAATAGAAAATATAATTATTTTGTAAAATAAATATAAATTATACCTTATCGTGGCAAAGTAAATAATCTTTCTGATTCTGTAATTATTTTTTTGCCGGAGTCTCATAAATAAATTAGATCACGTTTTAAAAACGTCTGAAAAAAAAAAGTTCGGAGATTTTGAACTTGGCCCAAGGCGGGAAAAAATGGCACTAATTATGCGTTTTAAGGTTTTCAATTAATATCTCTTAAACTAATTGGAATATCGGAATATAAATGGTCAAAACAGATTCCTCGGATCATTCCCGACCTTTCGGTACCTTCGGCGAGTTTCTGCTTCGTGCAGTTCTTGAGAAGATATAGTTACTCTTATTCATAGACGCCGCATAGATACGTTTGTTTACCTACGAATTTTAATAGTGTGGATAACTATTTATGGTGAATTTCTGTCGTTTTACTAATGGTTTTATTTTAAAAACGAAACATTTAAATTATTAATCTAACCATTTTTATTAGTGGAAGTAAATTATAGTATCGAAATATCATCCTCAAGCGCAGAACGAAATTTTAAGGCTTTTGGAGGATATTTATTGAAATTCTGTTGCAAAAAAAGCATTTAAAAATCAAAAAAAGACGTTTTTCTAGTGTATTACTATCTAAACTTTGAAAGGAAATAAATTTGGCTCGCAATCAAAAGCTCCAGGAGAAAAATGTGAACGAAAGGAAATCCTTAATGAAATAGAAAAAAAGTTGAAAAGAATTATTACTGTAGAAATTCTTCTGCTTCGAGGAACTTTGACAAAGTAACTACAGGTATCGCAATCGGCAATTTGTCACCAAATAAAGAAAATTGGTTATAAAAAGTTGACCAGTCTATCATCAAATGTCTGCAAGACGGTAGAAAAACGAAGAAAACGCTCTTGGCCTCTGTATTTAATGTTACGCAAAGATATATACAAAACATGGATAACTTCGGATAAAGCACTGTTTCATATGTCATTTACAACTGGCGAAACGAAGATACAACAAATTTCACGCGAAAAGCGTCGCAAAGATGCAGCTCTGTTGGAAAAGCAAGTAAGCCGTCAGGTGTTATGGTATGGATGAAAATGTCCTCTCAAGGCTTAATAAAACCATTTTTTGTGTAGAACCAAAGGCTAAAATTGATGCTACATACTATCTGCAAAAAATTTTGAAGCACATGATCAAAGAAAGTAGACGTCTTTACTTTGGAAGGAAAGTTTTATTTTCACCAAGATTCTGCACCATGTCATACTGCAAAATCAACTATAAAATGGCTAAAAAATAAAAATAAATAAATTTTATTCCTTATGATAAATAGCTATCATCACCCCGACTATCCTTCTTGTGGATATTTCTTATGGGAATACTTAAAAAAAAAACCCAATTAAATACATGTAAAGTAAGAACAATCCAAGGGCTTCAAAAAGCAATCAAAAGAGGAAGTTAGAAAAATTCCCCCCAAAATGCTCGGGGAAGCTCTTTTGGCTTGGCTAAGCGTTTACTTAAAGTGTACTATGCTAAAGCAAGCCACACTGAAAATTTCAAGTAAATAACTTTATTCAATAAAAATTTATGATGCTCTGAAAATGGTCACATTATTTTTGAATCAACCGGTAGATCGAAGCAGTGAAACTAGCAATAAAATCAACTATATTTTTGGAAATAGTTTTGTAATGCAAAAGTCTAATCGCCGAGATGGGTGCTTTTTTCCAAATATCCCCAAAATAACTCTTCTCTCTCTTTCGTATTCATTTAATAATGCATTTAGAACATTTGTTTGCTCCTAGTGACTTGTGTTGTTTGCGAGAATATCTTGAAGTGTTTCTAAAATGTTATGTACACTTAATTTTGCACATGTATATATATGTTTGATCTGTTCACAGCATAGTTAGCAAAGATTATTAACATTAACACTAACAGAGCAGCAAGAATATTGAGTTTTTTTTTTTGAGTTAAATGGCTAGATTGGCTGTTTAATAATATTAGATACATTGAATGTATATTATCTATATAAATAAAAATGTCAATGTGTGTTTGTTCAAAACCTAATCTCCAAAAGTTCTTCACTGATTCTTCTGAAATTTTGACATAACGTTGCATTTGAATCCCGACGGGTTTTTATATACCATAAAATCCGACGTATAACGCGCACTTTTAACACAAAAAGTAGGGTCGAAATTTACGAATGAGCATTGTACGCCAGGTATAAAAATAATAGCTTTAAAAATTAAAAAAAGAGAGAGAGAGATGAGCATAAAAAAAATTAAACTTCTACATAGATTGAGTTTGAATTTTAATGGCGCAAGGACCAAGCTGCACCATCTACATAGATTGAAGCACCGTTTATTTAAAAGCAATGACGCAACTTATGAACTTAAATGTACTTTATCGGTGATGGCCCGCTGTGGAATTTCTGCTGATATAAAAAGGTCCATTGTTTCTTAACTGCAAGAGCTTCTTCACCGAAAAAAACAATTTAATCCGCTAAAGTCTCTACTATTGAGACAACGTGAATAATTTTAGGTTCATAACATAAGGACAAAAACAAACCGTAATAACTTCAAGTATTCCGTTAACAAATGATATCTGTTTTGAAAAGTTTTGTTTTCGTACATTTATACATATTTTTGTATAAAAGAATTATACCTCAAGTGCAAACGGTTAAACATATCAGAAACGTGCGCTTTCTCATTCATTTTGTTTTAAACCTGACTGAGCCACAGCAACGCGTTGCAGGGTACAGCTAGTTATAAATATAAATTATATGTATCAATGTTATTTTGCAAATTACTAGTGTCACGTAGTAGATTTCAGAGTTATAAAGACCCTGATTAAGATTTTTAAGCTGAATTTTTCATACGACGAACTGACTATAATTCTAAGATGGTTTTAATATGTGTAGAGAGGAATGGAACAATTACAGTGCGAATGAAAATTAACAGATTGTGAAACAATGTTTTTTTATTTGTTGAGTTGCATTTGGGCGCATGATTTGGAATTTTATTTTCATTTTGGTAGTTTTTCCCAATCAAAGCCTATAATACATCTGTATAAATAATGTAAATCTTTATTGTTTTTACATGGGAGTGAAATTAGTTCGAGTAATTTTTAAAATTTAGCATTAATATATTTTCATTATCAAAATTTTTTCATATTAACTTAGATCTTCAAGAAAGTGAAATTTGAAGCTTAAATTTGAAGCTTAAATGTTGAAAAGTTTGTGACTTAAAATTCAATTAGATTAAAGTTCAGGAATGAAGGTTAATAAACTTAGGAACTTGTGGTAATTTCCTGAACTTCAAGAATTTTAAGCGTAATTTTTAATGGATCAATTAAACCAACCCGCAAATTGCGTTTCCTTTACAAGAAGTTGTTATAGTAGATTCTCAATGCATTCCCAACTAACCTCTGGGAAAATCAATAGTTTACTGATTGCTTGATTTGAGAACCTCGCCTCGTAAAGGAAACGTGATATATGCTAATCAGTATTGATATTTAAAGATCTGAAGCGAAAAAGTGGGAGAGATTGTAAAGCATATTATTGACCGACAGATTGTCATTTGAATTAGAATTAGCGAGTTAGATTAAAAGACCGAAACTTCGTGTGACTGGTTTTCGGAAGTATTCCGAACCTGAAATCTACGTGGCTGTGCTAAACGAATCTTTATTATTGGTTAGATAGGAGGTTTATTTAGCTCTCATCGAACATTTACCATTAAGACATTGTGATTGGATTAAATAAATGTTGAATTTTACTACGTCTCTTGATTTGTCCCCTCACCACATTAACATTAACCCCAGATCGTTTCTACTTGGAATTCCAATGAAAAATAACGCTTTATATCTTTAATATATATAATTTGCTATTTCTCTCTCTCTCAATAATTTTTTTTAATAAAAATTTCATTTTACTCTTAAAAAACTACAAATAGATTTATCTTAGTGTTTTAAATACAATGCTTTGGGAGGGGGAATTAAAAAGTTATTAAACACTTTTTAAAAAGTATATTACATAAATACAGATATTTGTAATACACTGGTGTGCAAAACTTAAGCAACAGGTGGGTTTATTGCCATAACTTCACAAAAATCATCTGAGAGACATGAAATTCTGAAATGAGGGAGAGTAATATGTACGTAAAGGATGACGAAAGCATCGGCGCTGAAAAAGAAATACAACGCATACGATATGGAATCAAACAAAAACAAGCTTTATTGAACGCATAGTATCGTGACTCATGATTGTCTATCCAACAGGAAGAACAACAAGCAGATGTTCCTTAATATGGTATATGCCCTCCCTTACTACAATGGTTGCTTTGCACCGTCCCCCGCATACTCAGAACCAGCTGGTGAACATTTCTTGAGGTAGGAGTGCCCATTCCTCAATCAACATCTGTTTGAGTTGTTGGTTGTACTCCGGATGATGTGAGCGTGTGGCAATACGTCTCCCCAAAGCATCCCACACATGTTCGATGGGATTTAAATCTGGGAGCACGCTGGCCAATCCATTCGAGTGATATCTTCACTTTCCAGCAGCTCCTCAACAGCAAGAGTGCGATGTGGCAGTGCATTGTCATCCATAAAGATGAAGTCTGGGCCAATGGCACCTCGGAAAAGATGCAGATGGGGAAGAAATACCTCCTCACAATAGCGATCCCCGGTTAAGGACCCTCTGTCGAAAATGGAAGCTCGGGGTTCTGCCGTTCAGCATAATGCCAACCCAGACAAGAACTCCAGGACCACCGTAACGATGTCTTTCCTTGATGTTACTGGGATAAAACCGGGTCCCGATCTCTCCAAATCAAAACGCGTTGAGAATCGCTTCTGGTACTGAACCGACTCTCATCCGTAAAGAGAACACGACCCATTGATCAGTTGTCCAGTTTTTGTGCTCTCTGTCCCACTGTAAACGGTGGCTTCGGTGGCCATCTTTCAACGGGAGGCAGCGTTCAGGACGGCGGGTGAACAGGCCCCCTTTGTGAAGGCGTCTGGCCACAGTAAACCTCTACACTTGTCGACCTGTTGCTGTACAGAGTTTCTGAGCAATGGCGCTTGCTGACTGCTGTTGAACTTTTTTCGCCTGCAGGATGATATATCGGTCATCCCCTGCAGTTGTCGTCCTCGGGCGGCCACACCAACCTTTCTAACAGCTGTACCTGTGGTTTGGAACGCTTCCCAAGCGCGCGAAACGACACTTTTGTTGATTCCGAACTCTGCAGCTACACTGGTGACAGTACGCCCCTCCTCCAGCTTTCCGATCATTCTTCCACGTGTGAAGTCATCCAGATGATTTCTTCTAGCCATATTTCACGTACTGACTCACTGGCACTTGCAGAGAATATGGTGAATTGCGTCTCCGTCCTTCATTTCATTCTACTGTTGAGCAGCGCGCGCCGACATCACGCGTTTTGCGTACGCTCACATCGCTTCTGACGTTTTGTTCCTGATATTTGCATACGCATGACGTTTCTACTGACTTACGTGTTCCCTCTACTGATCTCCAGACCTCTTTTTCTGCAATTTCATAGCCATCTGCTAAATTTTTACATTGTTGCTTAAGTTTTGCACACCAGTGTATTTTGGTAATTTAGAATTCAGTAGGATTCCTACCTTTGAACCTACCTTTGAACCTACCTTGATTCCTACCTTGTAGTACCTTTGAACTTTTAAACGTCTAAGCTCGAGTTCGCTAGTATTTTTTTGTAATTTCTGCACGTGTTTCTCTATTCTTCAATGATACTTATTTTTAGTTTGCTTTTTGTTTAAATGATGTGTAATCCTACTGTATAGATATATAACCACTCATTCTCTCTAAAACTATATTAAACTGGGTTTACATTCAATTACTGGTGTGTTTCTGGAACTTCTGGACAGTTGAGGAGAAGCCAGAGGTGAACATTTAACAGTTGTGTGCTTTAAGATCATAATCAAGTTTTTTTTTAAGTTTCTGATATCCACATTTTAGGTTGATAATTGACTTTTAAAATACTTAAAAATACAGATTATGATTTCTTGTACAATCGATAAATTTCTAATTACCTAGTATTGATTACGATTTGCATTCTCCCATAGAAAAAGACTTCATCATTGTTTCAATGTTCCAACAAAAATGTTAGGATAAAGTTCATATTTTTCTCCATACTGCTATACGCCCATCAAAACCAAACGTGTTCATTTTGTTGTCATCTGCGCACAGCATGTGATTACAAAAAGAAACTAAATTATTGATCACGGCTTTACAAAAGAAAGTCAAATCCTTCTGTTCTTCGAACATGCAATTTTTTTTCTTCCAGCAAAACGATCATTTTAGAGCAATTTATCTCAGCACTCAATTTCAGGTAAAACTGTTGATAAAAATGTCTATAATTGTTTACTGTCGATATTAAAAAATACAAATTTTCAAATTATTTAATACACAATTTTTTAAAAAATTCCATCATTAAAATTTGTGTACACACAAGTGTAATTTCTAAAATACAAATTACTAAAGAAGAAACCTATAATGTGAATTTGATTTGAAGAAAACAAAGACTAATAAAATAATAAAATGGAAATTAGTTTATCATTTAGAACAGAGGTTGCCAAACTTTTTTGCCTCATAGACCCCTTGACAGGTTCTTCAGTTTGGCGTAGACCCCCTACTTACCTAATATTAAATTTTTCCAAATTCATCAACTTAAATGTGTTTTTGACAACAGGTATATAGCTATTTACTTTATAAGATTACAATTTTTAACTGCAGTGAAGTATAGAGTGTTCAAACCTTAAGAAAACACATGCTAATTGATTATATTAAAATTTAATTAACGCATAAAATAAGGGTTACATAAAATAACTGAGCAACAAATAAATGCTTTTAGTGGAAGGGATGAATCTGGGAACGCAATAACAAATTTTCAACGTTTGGCATCAATCTTATCAGGTTTTAACCCTAAATATCTCATCGGTTAATAGTGTCCAGTATTTTCTTCTTTCTTTTTTTGCTTTGGAGATTGGCAAGCGCACTGAAACTCCTCAATCGAAAAAACAATTAAAAACTTTATCAAGATATTCTATAATATGGAATAAATAACAGGTATACCTTTTTAGAGCCAAAATTGCTGACATCGTTTCTATAAACTTTCTTTTAAGATCTTCGTTAGTGCATATTCCTAGTGCTTAATTCTTTTAAACTGCCATTTTTTTTCAAAGTGACCATATGAATTCATTGCCTACTCTACTGTGGTATTACGATAGTCAAAACATTCTCAAACCTAATTTCAAAATCTAAAAAAAGGGCATTTAAATGTTGTCGAAGTCCAAAATTATACTCCTTTAGCTTAATTCTGTCAAGAAAGGCTGAAATGGTGTCGTTGTTTTAATAAAGTTGATGCTGTCGCCTTGTAACTGCAAATTAACCCCAATAAATTTAGTAAAAAAATCTGATTAATAGATATGTCTAGTTTCTTCAGAATTTAATTTCCTTTCAATATTAGTCACGATCTGGTTTAATGAGAGCCACTATCGTAGACCCCTATTTACACCTCATGGACCCCAAAATTATTTTTTAGCTCTCATGGACCTCTTGAAGGTCGTCATAGACCTCTGGGGGTCTATTTAGACCACTTTGGGAATCACTGATTTAGAATATATTCTAGTTTTCTTTCAATTTCTACTATTAGTTCACACTCTCCTTATATATATTTATTTTTTTACATATATATATCTTGTTCAAATTTTCGATCATTAATAAAATACTTTTTATTCATTCACTTAAGTTCAAATACAATTTTTTAAACCTGTAGTGGATGACACTAGATGTTAATACAGTTTTTTTCAAATATTAATTCATTAATTCAATTTAATTAATGAATAAATAGTAACAAACAAAAATAATAGTTCAACAACATATATAAAATTTCAAACTCCTCTTCCTTTTCTTACTTTTTCTTCCAAGTGGTTATTTAAAACTTCCTTTCAATAACCGCACGCAGTTATCTTAGAGGTAACGTGTAACGGACTTAAAAATATTATTCTCTTAATCCTTGTTATTAAAAAATATATCCCTTCTCTCCTCGTTCCATCAAGATGCGGCAGACGGTTGAAAGACGGGCTTTGCTGTCATGGAGATATGACGTCATTTTCTCTTCGTTTTCCTATGAAAGCTAAACAGAAACTAAATCAACTGGGAGAGTGGTTTCCACCCACCCCTCCACCAGCGTTATTGCGCTGCATTTAATGTGGACTGCTTTTTATTTTTATATGTAACTTCAACAAATTGTTCTCTGTTCAATTTATTATGATGAGTGGATAATAGAGCTATCTCTAAGGTTCCACGTAAATGTATAACCGTTACCGTTACCTAACATATATAAAAAGGGAAGTCGTTCGTTGTGTACCTGTAGCGCAATGGATAGCGCGTTGGACTTCCAATCCAAAGGTCTTGTGTTCTAATCCTACCTGGGATGGCCTACGTAATTTTTGAGAATGTAATTTATGAATGATAAATAGCAACAAACAAAAGTAATAGTCCAACATCATATATAGAAAGGGAAATGGAAAATAGCTTTCTATTTAGCCGCTTAATATTGTGACTCGGTCATATGTATATACATATTTATATTATATATATAATTGTAATTATTTAACAAAAAGTAACTAAAATAAAGTTTTCCTTTGTTGACCTAAACAGAAATTGACTTTATTTATTTTTTTGTTTACATTACTTGTTTATTAGAAAGCTTCTATGAAAGTTTGCTTTTGTCAACATTTCAAAATTTGATGAAAATGTGACAGTATTTTCTTTAAACTTATGGAGCATTTAGAGAATAATGTATTACAGTTACACTTCTCAATGTACGGTTCTACTGTGTGTTTCTCATGCTTTCAACATTTTGTTTAGTCACACAAAGTATGCTTGTTCTGAATCAGGGGCGTCTTAAGACATCGGCCAACTGGGCCCGGGCCTAGGTCCTCGGCAGCAGTAGGGGCCTCGTATCGTTCTCGACTCACCCTTGATAAAATCATTATTTGAATAATTTCAAATGTTATTTTCCGGTTGTATTCTCCAAAATACTGCGAATTTCGGACGATAAATGTCAACTGGCTACATGTGATGACCATCGTTCACATACAGGCTTAGGCCTACCACCATACACCTCATTACTCTTGCAGTCAAAAGGTTGTGGTCGGTCGAGTAGGTTTGTGCGATTGTACGGCACGCACATTTATTTGTTTTGAGTTATTGTTTGTTGAGTAATTGACAACATATGCTATGTAATGTCTACTTTTAAGGATCATAGGTCGGGCCTACATTTTTGTAGGGGCCCAGAGCCTCAGGAAGTCTTAAGACGTCCCTGTTCTGAATTGTTTCTTTTAATTATTTCTGTAGACAAAAAAAAAGTGTGTGTGTACTTATGTACGCACGTAAGAAGTTATACTTCTTTGGCGTAACAAGATTAAAATCTTTCTAAAAATCTTTAACAGGGCAAGCTGGGCCAAGGATGAAAGTCAGTCACGAGCAGAGTTGAGCGATACTAACCTTCAGTCAATCGGACCAGCCAAACCTGAGATAATCACGATTTAAATAAATTTAAACACCCCCGCTCAGGAACAATAGGACCAATAATATGGAGAGGGTGTCGAAGGCGGGAATTATCTGTCTCGTTCTGCATATTTCTAGACAAAGCATTTTCGTATCCGTTCCTACGGAACGCAAAGCAAAGTTTCGCTATCGCGGGGGTATAGCTCAGTGGTAGAGCATTATTCGACTGCTAGATCGAGAGGTCCCCGGTTCAAACCCGAATGCTCCCTTCTTCAGGGAAGTGAATAGAAATATTTCTTTGAGAATTTGAAGGCGGGAATGATCTGTCCCATGTTCTGCATATTTCTAATCAAAGCATTTTCGTATCCGTTCCTTCGGAACACAAAGCAAAGGTTCGCTAACGCGGGTGTATAGCTCAGTGGTAGAGCATTCGACTGCAGATCAGAAGGTCCCCAGTTCAAACCCGGGTGTCCCCTTCTTCAGGGAAGTAAAGAAAAATATTTTTCTGAGAATTTCGAAGGTGGGAATGATTTGTCCCGTTCTGTATATTTCTTGGCGCGCATTGTAAAAATTTACCCTCATCCTATTTCTCTAACGCCCCAAAAGAAGTATAACTTCAAAAAAAGATTCCCTTTTATCACTGGCGTAGCTAGTTCTGAATGAGCCCCGTATCAAAACTCCTTCGGGGTCCTTTTTTTAGAAATGAAAGCCTTGTTAGTGGTAATGTAATTACACATGTTGGGGACCCTGTAGCTTGGGGCCCCGTATCATTGATACAGCGGTAGCTACGACTCTGGCTTTTATATACACAACAAGCATTTATGCTTGTTATGCGACATGTTGCTTATTAAGTGAGTCATTTCTTAATGAACTTTTTTGGCTCTGAATATGTGAACCACTCATGTAAAGTGCTCACTAAGTGAGGTTTCACTGTACTTTGAAGACATGAAGATATGGGATATTTTCAAATCTGAATATCTACTGTAGTATTTTGATAACTACACAACAAATCACACAATTTCCCTTTGATAATAAACCTATTTTTGTAATTTGCAGAAGCCAGAAGAGAGAAGACGTTATGAGTTATCCTTATAACATGACAATAATTCTAAATATAAGCACATGTTGCCAATAACCCCTTTTGAGAAACTCTAGAATACAAATTCAAAACCATATAAAAAGATACTTTTCAAATTTTGTAGAAGTAATTTGTGGCAAGTTTCAACTGACATGAAAAATGCACCAGAAAAAGGAATAAAGATATTTTCTGTTATTTGTTTTGTAAAACAATAAAGCAAGAAAAGTGCCATTCAACCCTTTAAGTGACACATTTTTACTATTGGAAATTATAATTAAATAATGCGTTAAATCTGCTTATGTGATCTTGCGGATCAGTTATATGCATTCAAAAAAAAATTGGGATTTGCTTGTTGTTTGAAACAGGAAGACTTCATAGCGAAAGTACCACCTCTCAAGGTCATATAAAGACAAGATCACTTGCACATCTAGAAATAAATGTTGAAATTCTGTGGGTAAAGTGATATCCAAATTTGCATTAATGTAGCATATACTTAAAAATAAAACCAAGATAAAAACTCTGTTAATAATATAAAAATATTTAATCACTTTACAACAAGAATATAGTAAAATCAACATGGTGTAAAATGTAAACTAAATAAAATAAACTGCCATCGTCAATTTTCATACAGCTGAAATTATAAATAAAAAAAAAATTTTCGACCTGGCAATAACATAAATGGTATATATTGGTCATATGAATAGAATGCAAGAAAATTCAACATAACGTAATAACAACACAGAAGTATGACACGTGTTGTTGTTACTAATACCATCTGATCGACAGTGCAGGATAGAGCCCCATGAAATTCATCGTGACAAGGGAGCCAGATTAGGTCTGGTGTTAGCTACAGCTTTGAAAGTGAGGGAGTTATATTAAAACCACAACATAAAGCTGCACGAGAGCTATTGGCGGTGGACCTCATGATTTCGAGCCATGGTCATATGATGAGGACAACACCTGAGCTGTGGCATCCCCTCTCCTAACTTCCACACCCCATCAAAGGGAGGACATTTGAGCTTCGATAAATCTAACGTGCATCGGTACCGAAACATGAAGGGTCTTCAGCGGTACTAGGCTCGAACTCATGACACACCAGACATGAGTCCGTGACCTTGACCACTAGGCTACCTCGGTTACAGCCGCATTTTGAGCACCATGCGGGTGACAGTACGTTTTAGGTCCGTACCAACCCAATTTTGAGGGAGAACACCCTCGGGGATGTTCAGGGTCTCTCCCTACTTCCAACCTTTCAAGATTACTTTTAGCTCGATGAATATTTAAAATGCCTCCCTGTTGCACAGGCATTATACAATTACACAATTAAGAGAATATATGAAATCTAGTGAGAAAAAGATCCTGCATATATTGTTTTAAAGCTTTTTATTACAGTTACGCATGTTCTACGAAGAATTAGAAAGCACATTATTCATTGATAAATGTTAGTTACCATTTCATTGCACATTGTTGTATTATAGAGATGTTTGTTCCCTTTATAAGAGCCTTACACACCATTCTCACCTGTTCTACATCCATAATACTCAGGAAGTGATTCTTGAGGAGCTCATTCAAGGCATAACTGCTACAGAAAAGGAACTAACACAGAATGGCGGTAGTTTCATTATTTCCCCTTAAAGGGTCACCCTAGTCAAACATTTGGAAAAACTTGCCTACTCAGAATACCGAATTTGATGTTCAATAAAGAAAAACTCAATATTTGCTTGGGAAAAAGAATTCACTGATGAATATTTGTGTGTGTCATAGATTCCTAAAAGTAGATAATCTAAACCAAAATATCACTCAAATCAAATCTATAATTTTCATTAGAAACTCAAGTTTATATTTTAGTTTCTTATAGTTCAAAAATATTTTTTAATAATCAATTTTTCTTTCCAGCTGCAAGTTACAATGAACAACTTTTCGGTTTCTGGAAATTTGTACAAACAAATAATATTTTAAATCTAATTTGTTCTGCATCTTAAACTTACAATCATAGTGTCAAGTGGTGGAAGGGATTCTGGTTGATCAGGAAAATCAGCCATAACTCCAACATCACAGGTATCTATCAATAATAAAAAGCATTTAATTAAGAGATAGTTAGAAATTATATATGACTATTGAAAAAAAATCCACAAAATATTGTTTCCCTCTAGTAAGAGAAGCAACTGCATTCATTTAATATTTAAGTTAAAAAATAAATAAATAAATAAATTACAAAGTATTGAAAGTATGTAAATGAAAATAACCAACATATAAAGATTCATGTTAAAATTCAAGCAAATTAATAACTACTTTTCTATTTCAAATGAGAAAATATTAAATCACTAAATTAGCATAGCTGCAATCTACCTATGTATTACATTTTAATGTCAAATATTTAAATTTACACCAGTGTTCACAATAAAAAGAACTCTCATATTTATATATAGTTGAATCTATCAAAAAGGACCAAACTTATGTTCAGTGCATGTTGAAAAACTACTAAAGGCACTGCAAATATTTAACGGTCTGTCCAGTAACTATCAGGACATAAATTATATAAAGAGATATTTATTGATTTTTTTATAGCAAATTGAAAAATTCCAAGTATTCCACTCTGGTATGAATACACCACTGACAGAACTTTTTCCATTCTACATATGCACCCTGGAAATAAGTAACCACACAGTAAGTTCAAGCATCTCATCGAAACCAATTGCACCAGACTAATTGTCTTTAAATTATGTGTTTTTTCAAGTTTTATTTAACCAAAAGAAAAGTTGGCAATAGCCAGATATGATCTGTAGCCCCAAATATAGTTGGGAAAATGTCTTATTCCTCTTTGAAGTCCTGTTTGCCATCTTTTAAGTGTGTGTGCGAGCACAACTGAAAAACAAGCCTTCTTATCATGGTTTCATCCCTGTAACCCCCCAGATAATATCAAAATTCTCTATAGTGGATTTCAGTTTGACACAAAACAATGGCATATCACTGCTTGCAGGTTAGTTGCATTTTTTCTATTGATACAAATGCTAAATACATTTTCATTTAGAGCTCCTTACTGCTCAACTGATATTATTATCTTAGCTTATGTCACATCCCTCAGTCACCCCATCCCTACCTCATTTGTCAGAAAAAATGAATCTCAATAGTTACTGGATAAACTTTGCATATGCTCTCTAGATTCCACCCTTCATTTGTTACACACCTCGGTTACTTTTGTGGCTACATAAGGTACAATTCAGAAGCAAACAAATCATGTAAACGTTTGCTTTTGAGCAAAGCTTGTGTAATAGAATGAGATGGTGAGTTATCAGAGAAATTGAGGCAAATAAGAATCAGTCTTTAATGTAATGCCTATAATTGTCAGCAACAGTTCAAAAAGACTGGATTCATAAAGAGAAAGGCTACAATGAATGATGATGATAAGTATTTATGCATTGTAATAAAGCGTATTAGAAGTGCAACCGCTCTTCAATTACATCTCATGAACTTCATGTGACCAAAACACGTTTAACATATTAGGTAATAATATATGTGAGAGAATCTAAGATGGCAAAACACACAGTATCAATAATACCGAACTAACGTAACTCAGACCACTATCAATATCAAACCCGCCTAATCTCAATTCCAATAATATCACAAGTCCTAATATAAGTAGTCAATCCTACCTTGATCCGTTCACACCGATTTAATCATAAGGGAGTTGCGTCTTTACTCGAATGCAATGGTATGCACCTTGACCTAATGGCTCTATCTTCGGGATAACCTCTGTTGGCTGTCACTTCACAATCGTATCATTCTCTATCATAACATTCCCCAAATTGCCATCTCCCTTACTCAAACTTCTGATATTTAAATGCTATCTAATTTGCATCTTATATTCACGTTTCACTTCTTGGGTTTCGGTTGGAAAAGAGTTGCCATTAATTCTGGCCCCAAAAGAACCCAAAGGACATGTTCATGAAAAGACACGTGAGCCCGTCACAGATTTTTTATATCAAAAATTATTGAAAACTATCATAGAACTTCCTTAGGACAAGACCAGTAGTCAGACTTTGCAATGTCGATAGAAACTGAAGAACTTGAACAACTAAAATCCTCTTCTACTATGAATATTATTATAAATGCGTTTGTGCAGAAAAAAAATAGAGAAAGTACCTTATTCTTAAGTAATTAAGTTTTTTTATACCTATATCTATGTGTAATTATTTCAAACACTTTCAAATAAGTTCATTTATTTTTAAAAAACCGGGCCCCCGAAGAATTTGTGTTACAAGGCTCCCACTCAGGATTAGCTACGCCAGCGAATTGATACCTTCTTTGGAATTTAAATAATTTTTGCTTTGATCATAATTATTTGCATAATCGTTTGATCCAAGCAATTAAATACTTGTATTGAAACTATTTCAACGGTTAATAATTTAAAATCCAGAAAGTTTTCTTTATAAGACAGACAATAAATTACTCAAACTACTTCTGCTGATTAGTTTCAGTATTAAACAAAATATGGTTTATTGTTATTTAGTGATTTATTTCTCCCACTTATTTTATGAAAGAATTCTTGGTGTATTTTGTGTAATTCAGATTGACCAGCTATTTCGCTACCTAACAGGAAATCCGGTTTTGTGGGAGCACTTGAAAGGTTCTTGCGTTACGCATATTTTAAAGGCTATCGAAAAAGTTGCTTAATTTGAATTATGAATTATCTAATACGCGTCTTTCCATCACAAAAAGACATTTTTTTTACTTCTGACTACAATTAATTTCTTTTTTATATAAATGGAGAATCAATTTCACGGACTAAAAATGTATGAAATATCAATGAGATTGTGAAAACAGTTGTTTAGGTTCTCTCTCACTCTGTGATTATAAGGTTCTTGAATTTTCTTAGGGATCTAAAATTCTTATGTCTATAAGATTAAAAACAAAAGAGAAGCTTACTTTTGGTCCCTTTCAAAAAAGAAGATAAGACCTTAGTTTATATTCCAAGGCAGTGTTCCCCAACCTTTTTATCGCCACGGACCGGTTAACATTTGATAATTTTACCGCGGCCTGCTGGAAGGAGGACGTTGATTGTTTATATTTTAGATTATTTTGATTTATAGCAAAAAAAAATGTATTTAATTGCATTTAATACATAAAGAATATAAATAATTTAATATAAAGAATTTAATTCTCTATTTAAAAATATCCCTTCAAAATAAAATACAGTTACACCAAAAAATAAATAAAGTGATTTAACATTTTAACTTACTAGAACGTTAAACCAATGAGAATCCTGAGCTTGTTTCTTTGCAATGAGACGGTTCTATCTGGGGGTAATCGGAGACAATGACACCCGAAGTGTGTTGCTTTTGTCCAGTTTATTCCGTTGCTTTGCATATGTATGCATGCATACATAGATAATATTAAAAATCTAATTAAAAGCACAGATCAAGTCCAATGGTATAATAAAATCCTTAAGAAAATTATATTTCATGTAAAATGTCAGTTGAATGTAAAAATGCAAAAAGATTTGGATGGGGAGTTTCCCCAACCAAATCAGTCAAAGTTAAAAGATTGGTTTTAAAAAAAAGGTGTTTCTTTTAGATGAATATTTTGAACATTCTATTAAAATGTGTAAAATGGACAGGTCACATTGACAAAAGTCGCATACTAGGGGACTCTCTCCCAGCAGCAAATGTCTATGCGTTAAACGAGTGTGTCTAATACGAAGACGAGTCAAGAGGACATCTTGTCTTCGTACTAGTACCATTGTCCATTGAGCAGAGGAAGGATGAATGCTATGTTGTTTGTTGATGACCTGTTGATCCCAAGTCTCTTGCTATGTATGATGGATGTAGTGCTGTATAGATGTTTTTAAATCCTGGTAACAGACAGGCTGTTGGATGTGATCAGATATGGATCGTGAAGCGTTATCAGCCTGTTTATTACCAAGGATACCCACGCGTGTCCAGGTACCCAAGAAAAAATTATATCAAAACCCTTTCTTTCCAATTTTCGCAGAACTAAAAATATTTCTATCACACAGTGGGGTGTCTACGTTCTGTTAAAGAGTGTAAGGATTCTAGAGAACTCATGCTGTCAGTGTACACACAAAAATGGCGGTAGCTGGAAACCAATATATGTTGAAGTGCCACAAGAATGGCAGTCAATTCAACACTAAAGACAGACATAGAATTGTGTAGGGTGAAACTTATAATGGTATCGTTAAAAACAACACCACACCCAACACGTTCTTCGGTCTTCGACCCGTCCGTGTAGACTGGTATGTACTTAGAATACTTACTTCGGTAGAGAAAGAAAAGATCTGCTGATAAATAATACGAGCAGCACCTGCTTTGTCATAACCTGAAAAAGGGTTACTATAATTAAAAATTTGGATGTCCCAGGGTGGAAATGCAAGTACATTATTTTCATAAATATTTATGTTACTTAAGTGGGCGTCATTTAGAACAGCTTTTGCTCTTTTCGAAAAAGGCTTGATGTTAAATGAACGGGCTTCATAGAGTCGAGTGAGACCAATGGCAAGAGAGAAAAGAGTTTTAATGGATGAGAAGGAACAGACATAGCACTCACGAATAAAGTAATTGGCACTTAACTGCCTTCGCCTTAATTCTAAAGGTGGTTGATGGCATATCACATACAGGCTTGTGACAGGCGAAGTTCTGAAAGCACCAGAGATGATTCTCAGAGCAGAATGATGTATTGTGTCCAATCGTCTTAAAACAGATGCACGAGCAGAACCATACACTACACAACCATAGTCCAAACGTGAAAGGATTAGTGATGATATACTCGGAGTAATGAGACTTTATCCGCTCCCCATAAGGTGTTTGACAGCACTTTTAAGATATTGAGGGATCGCTCACATTTCTTTCGCAAGTAAAGAACATGAGGAAGAAAAGTCAATTTACAGTCAAAGATCACTCCGAGGAAGCGCACCTCACTGACTACAGGTATTTGTATATTTCTTATATGAATAAAAGGCTCTGGATGTAGGTTACGTTTTCTGCAAAAATGGACACAGCTGCTCTTGGAAGGAGAGATAGTGTGACCATTCTGATCGCACCATTTGACTAATCGATTGACAGTTGTTTGCAGCTGTAGCTCAATTAGTCTCATATCTGAATCTTGACAAGAGATTTGCAGATCATCAACATAAAATGTTCCTTGCACTGAAGGTGGGAGGCAATGAAGTATGCTGCTCATATGAATATTAAAAAGTGTAACGCTCAGAACGCTACCCTGAGGGACACCTTGATCTTGTATGAATTTATGAGAAGATGAGTGACCAACGCGTACATGAAAATAATGAAGAGTTGAAAAGTAAAAATGGGAAGATTTCCCCTTAAGCCAAAATCATACAAATTACGGAGAATCCCATAACGCCATGTTCGGTCGTATGCTTTCTCTATGTCAAAGAAAAGAGAAACTAAATGGTTTCTCTAAACAAAGGCATCCCTGATTTGGGATTCTAAGTACACAATGTTATCGAGAGTGGATCGGCCCTTACGGAATCCTCTCTGCAGAGAAGAAATACACTTTTCTCTTTCCCCAAAACATACACCAAACGAGCATTTACCATACGTTCAAAGGTCTTACAGAAGCAGCTCGTCAGAGCAATGGGACGGTAGCTCAGAAGATCTGTTGCCACCTTGCCTAGCTTAAGGATTGGAATCACAATGGCCTCTCTCCAGCTGGAGGGATAGTAATGCTCCTTCCACACCCTGTTGAACAAATAGAAGATGTTCGTTAGAGAGTCAGGATTAAGATGACGGAGCATCGTGTAAGTGATTCCATCCGGTCCAGGGCTTGTATTGTGCGCTTGTACAAGTGCCTTTTTTAACTTAGTCATCGTGAAGTTGCAGTTATATGGAAAAAAGGAACGACTGTAAAAGTTTATCGGAGTACGTTCTGCACGCCTCTTAATCTCGAGAAAACGAGAATTGTAAGAGGCTGTACTAGATACACTCTGAAAAGTTTCACCCAGAACATTAGCAATTTCGTCTGGGGAAGAAAAGACAGAGTCGGATGTTTGTAAAATGGGGAAGGAAAATTCTTGATATAAACAATTTGCTGCCTTGACTTTTCTCCATAATTGTTTACTTGACGTTGACGAAGTGAGTGAAGACACATATCGAATCCAGGATTCCCTCTGACTATGACGCCTTACTCTGCGAGCATTAGCTTTTGCTTTTTTGAAAGCTAAAAGATTCTCCGGAGTGGGGTATCTGCGAAAGATTCCCCATAACTTCCGCTGGTTCTTATACGCTGTCTGACAATCAGCATTCCACCAAGGTTTGTAACATTTGAATGAATGACTCGATTTTTTTGGTATTGATAAATCAGCTGCCGCAATCAAAACATTGGTGACTTCTTGTACAACAGTTTCAACACTTTCTGTCTTGACCATTGCATCAGATATCACAGCCAACTGTGTGAAAAGGGCCCAGTCTGCACGACTATAAGAATACGTAGGTGGGAAAGTTTTTCCATTCGTATCATAATCGTGAGAAAGGACAACAGGGAAGTAATCACTATTATATAAGTCCTTTTCAATAGAGTAATTTAATACAGGTAAGAGTGAGGGTGAGCAAATGGCCAAATCTAATGTGTGAAATGATCGTGTGGGTTCGTGGAAGTACGTTGGTTCCTCCTGATTGAGCAGGCAGAGACAGTGATCAGAAATTACCTGTTCAATCTGTCTGCCACGAGGGTTGGTCTTAACGCTACCCCAAAGAGTGTTATGTCCATTGAAGTCACCTAGTATGATAAAAGGTGCTGGCAATTGATCAATCATGTTGTTCAAGTCTTGTTGGCGGATAACAGTATTAGGTGGCAAGTAAAGGCAGCAGACTGTGATAAGGCTCGTGGAGTGAAATCTCACGGCTACAGCCTGCATTGACGTATGGAGTGGGAGAGCACTGGATGGTACATTGAGGGATGTGAAAATACATACTCCTCCAGATATTGAGGATCCCTCCGTGTCTTTCCACACGCAACCATACCGACGTATCTTTGTTGTGTGACAAGACTTCAAGAAGGTATCTTGAAGTGCTACACATACTGGATGATACTTATGAATAATGGCCTTTTTACGTCATGTATATGTGATCTATAACCACGACAGTTCCAAGAAACCAGGGTAGTTATTTTTTGGGTGAAGGTGGCAAAAGAGTCCCTGTCAAGGGATTAGCTGCCACTTGTTTAAAATCAGCCTGTAAAAGGCTCTCATATTCCTCGGATGTCAGATCTGTGACGTTTTCCGTGTCAGACAGACTAGCGTTTGTGTCCATCTCATCCTCTTTAAAAGTTTTCTGTCTCAGAGATCTTTTAGAGACGGGAGTTGGTTTATAGAGGGGATCTTTTTCCCTCGCTATCTTCAAAGGTATGTTTTTTTCAGGTTTTTTTCTTAAATTCGTCGTAGGTTTTATACTTTTTAAGTCTGTTTTTTTCCATCTTTTTGGGGGCCATGTGCTTGAGATGGTTGTTCTTTAGTTTTCTTTTTTGCATCAGACATGGAAGTTGGTGATTGAGGATCTGGTACTGTAGATGCTATTGAAGATATGGATGGCAAGAGTTGTACTTGGGTTGAGAATGATGTGGTAACAGCAGGAGAACATAGTGATATATTTGGTTTTTGAAATGTAAACGGTGTCAGTAAATTTAAAGGTGGACATTTTATTTTAGTGATGTTTTCATCTGTCTGCGTTGTAACAGATATTGGTGAAGATTTAGTAGCTTGGGCATATGTTTGGGATATCTGAGGGGGTATTAGTTTTCTAGCTTCTATGTATAAGATATATTATTGTTAGTTTTGATTTCTTGTATTTTTTTCTCTATTTTCCATTTAGGGCATAGTTTAGAATTAGATGGATGGGACTGTTAACAGTTAATGCATTTTGGCTCTAGAATGCAGTTAGTAGAAGAATGTCCAGCAGACGCACATCTAGAGCAAGTCGGTTGTACACGGCAAGAAGTTTGAGAATGACCGAACCTCTGGTACTTAAAACAACGCAGAGGATTCGGTATATATGGACGTACTTTGCAATTTAGGTAACCAGCTTTAATGTTTGATGGTAATTTAGGGTTATTGAAAGTTAAAATTAAATGTTTAGTAGGAAAAAGTGACGAGTCTTTTTTTATTTTAATTCTTCTGACTTGATTAACCCCTTGGTCAGAAAGTCCTTCCAAGATTTCTGCTTCGGAGGCGCACAAAAGATCTGTTTCGGATATCACACCACGGCAAGAATTTAAGGATCTATGAGGAGTTACTATTAATGGACAGTCCAAAAATGTTTTAGCGGATAAGAATGATTGTTTGTAAGGCAGATGATGTTTCAATAAGTAAATCACTAGATCGTAATTTTTTTACCGATTTTGGTTCGCCGCTTATTCCTTGTATAGCTTTTTGAATTGAAAACGGTGATTTTCGTGACATTTCATTATTGGGAAGAGATAATATTAAAAATCGAGTATGTGCAGAAATAGTATCAACGTTAGGGTTGGGTAATACAAGGTTATCACCCTGTCGTAGACGATTTGACGGGGTCGAGTGATCGTCACGATCCGCCCAGGAGGACGAGATGCTTTTCAATACAGGAGGCAAAATGTCTCCTGTAGATAGCGCAGCCAATGGAGGCTAAGGAAACATTTTGTTTGACTCTATGGGAGGCAAAACGCTATTTCCTTTATTTGTCTCCATTATTTGGCTGCCACGGATTCTTTCCAGTTCCATCGTGGCCCCCGCCAGGCCCCGAATTCCCACACTTTTCTGACGTGCCAAGTGTAACCGCCGGAGGATTCTTCAAAGCTAGACACCGGGGAGACCCCCATAACGTGCTGCCGGGCACGGTCCAAGGCGGAAGCCAAGGATTTCTCGATATGAAGGAGTCCCCGCTGCCTAGCTATCCGCAACCAAGGTCCTCGACCTCTGGGACCGCTTTAGGCAGAGCGTTCCTCAGAGCCATCATCGACGACGCACGCAACTCCTCCACCACATCCCTTTCCCCGCAAGGGTCTTTTCCACTGCCCAATTAGTATCCCTCGCGGGAGAGGCTAAAAGGGTGGTACTGAGACCCCTAGAGCTAAGGGCTAGGTATGCAACAGATCGGCATTGATACGCCACAGACCTGTTACTATGTTAGCGTGAAAGAAATAAAAGTTTTTTTGCGATTTTTATAAACATATCTTTTAATTTTTTTGTGATTTTTATATTTTTTCAACAGTTAAATTTTAAAAATAATAAGAAGCAAAACTATCTTGGGTTAATTAAAATAAATTGTGGTTCTTCACACACAACCATAAACTAAAATTCCCCAAATAAAAACAATTGTCCAAAGGAAGAAAAGGGGGGGGGGGAGAAGGAGGGGGCAAAAAGATCATTTGTGTACCTCGGGAGCGTGAAACCCGTACTCACATAAAGAAGGTGAGCCCCCTGAGGGGGATAGGTTGTCAGAAATGGCAATAGGGATTTAAGTGCTGTGGTGGAAATCTTGGGGTGTTCTGCCATCACTTTAGTCCAGAACACCGGCAGAGTTGTTGTCTCGAACGTAGTTTTAAGGCTGCAATCATTTGCAATCTCCAGCAGTTGTTCTTCTTGCCCAGACATGCTAGATTCACCCGATTTGTTGACAAATGGGTCGCAGATCCATTCCTTACCAGTTCGTGGGTCTTTTGTAGTTGGTAAGTAGCGCTCGAACTCTTTTAAAATCAAAGACAGATGATCATGCACCTACTGGGAGAACGAATGTCCAGGCTCAGTCTCGCCTAATATCCCCGCTAATGCCTGAAACATGTCGAAAATGCCTCTGTTCATGCGGCATCCCCACAACTCCAGTTTGGCTTTAAATGCAGCTACTTTGTCTGCCAACTTGAAAATAGTTTTCATTTTCCCCTGAAGGTACAGATTGAGTTCATTCAACAAGTTGAATATGTCACACAGGTAAATCCAGTTTGGTGACCCATACCTTGTCACTGAAATGTGCTGCCAGCGATGACTTCTTTTCTAACAGAAATGTTTGCAATGGCTCTCGCAATTCAAATACACTGAGTAGCGATTTTCCTCTCGATAACCATCTTATTTCTGTGTATAACAGAAAGCATCTGTACTCTGTGCCCATCTCCTCAAAAAGCTGCTCAAACAGGCGTGAGTTAAGGGCATGTGCTTTGATGTAGTTAATAACTTTAACGACATCAATCAATACGCTGTTAAATTCCGGTGACATTTTTCGGCTTGCTAGTACTTCCCTGTGAATGAGACAATGTGTAGATTCACTCTCAGGTGCAACTTTCTTAATCCGCACAGTTAAACCAGACAGTCATCTGGTCATGGCAGCAGCTCCGTCTCTGCATGTGCCTACACAGAAGGACCATTTTAGTTGTCCTTATATATAACCATCCTGACTTGAACAGTCCTGCTCCTGTGGTGTTGGTTGGCAAAGATAGTCCTCCTCATATAGATATCGCACATAAGCAAGTAGTAGTTGTCAATATCTGTAGGTTCGTCAACCTGGAGTGCGTACCACGGTGATGCATTAATCCTCTCGAACAATTGCGCCTCAATGTCTTCGGCTATTTCCTCAATGCGCCTAGTCACAGTGTCAGCCGACAAAGGCACATGTGCTATCTTTTCCACAACAGCCTCTCCTAGAAGTTCACGGCAAATGTCTTTAGGGGCGGGCAAGATTAATTCTTTACCAATAGTGAATGTCTTTTTAGCTTTAGCAATACGGTTAGTCAACAAATATGATGCTCTTAGTGCATTCTCTTTTATTGATGTGGT
This sequence comes from Trichonephila inaurata madagascariensis, assembly GCA_019973955.1. Lineage (NCBI taxonomy): Eukaryota > Metazoa > Arthropoda > Arachnida > Araneae > Nephilidae > Trichonephila > Trichonephila inaurata. Next base: position 24,774 of record BMAV01016194.1, on the reverse strand, counting down.
GTTCCTTATAAATTTCTTCTGTCCTTCGTGTTCCCGTTTTTTTTCTTTCAAAATACTCCAGGGACTTGTCTTTTAATCCAGGGTACTTGACGTTCAAGTGGCGAAGCAGCTTTGAAAGTTTCATTGCTTCATTAGAGAATTGGTCGCCGCAAACTATGCAGAGCGATTTTGGAGAATCACCTGTTCCGACAAAACCATATTTCTAGAAGTAGGACTAATGGTATTGTCTGTTAAAAGTTACACGTTTCTTTGATGTT